>MJUT01024011.1:481845-511575 GCA_002080005.1 Gigantidas platifrons
TATACATTAAGACTGCAAGGCTGCTTTCTATAAATATATAAAACTAAATATTATGCAAGTGCAGGGGGATACGTCGCGCATTCATGTGCTAGGCGGTTCTTTTATTTTGTTTGATCTGAAGTGACAATTTGCTATTAATGTATAAAATTATCTTTCCTATAAACAAATCTAAATCATTATTTAAGGGGCCATCTTGATCGTATGGTAGTTGGATTTACAACTACCTATGCAATTGGTACTTGTCGCCACTAAAGTTGTGAGTTCAAATCATGATACAACATTATGTCATATAGTTTGTCAATGACTTGCAGCAGGTCAGTGATTTTCCCCGTCCAATAAAACATAACTGAAATAGTCTTGAAAATGGTGTTTAAACACCATAACCCTGACCTTAACCCCTATTGATTTAGTTTCAATATTCGGAAATCAAGATTAGTCATACTATGAATCTTTTCCAACAATATGTTAATAACAAGATGAACTGTGAGCTAATGCTCACTTATGATACCCCCGCTCTTCGGCAAACAGGAAGTAGGAATCTGATGGGTCCAAAAACGCTTCCCACAAAATGGAATACCTATATGAAGCTTGTGACCAAATATCAGATTCCTGTCATCAATAGTTGCTGAGAAAAATGTGACGAAAAATGTGCATATATGTTAAATGTGTATAAAAACTAACTAAGTCGGCAAACAGGAAGTAGGAATCTGACGGGTCCAAAAATGCTTCCCACAATAGGGCATACCTATATGAAGCTTGTTACCAAATATCAGATTCCTGTCATCAATAGTTGCTTAGAAAAATGCGACAAAAAATGTGCATATATGTTAAATGTGTATAAAAACCAACTAAGTCGGCAAACAGGAAGTAGGAATCTGACAAGTCCAAAAACGCTACCCACAATATGGCATACCTATATGAAGCTTGTGACCAAATATCAGATTTCTGCCATCAATAGTTACTGAGAAAAATGCGACGAAAAATATCTTGGATGGACGGACAGAGGTAAAACAGTATACCCCCCTCCCCCTTCGGGGAGCGGGGGTATAATTATTACTATTTAATTATATTACAGGTAAATCACATGTTCTCACGGAAACCAGACGCATCACTGAACCAACAGACAGAAGTTATACTAAAACCTAACTTAGAGGCAATTATAGAAGATTTCAAAGTGCTTGGTGGTGGTCTAGTCTCCAGTGTCCAAATAAAAAACTGTGACTTGTAAATTATCTTGAATAAACAGACTTTATTATTAAAAAAAATATATACTTATTTTACAACAGTTCAGGGGACAACGTTTTTACATTGGTAGAGATATGGAAAAATCTCAAGGACTACTTGGCCATACGAGTGTGCGAGTGATTCTTGTTTAACACCAAATGAGCAATTTTTCAGCTATATCATGGCCAGAACAAGTTACATTCAATGAGATTATGATGTTCACTTTGTATTAGACCAACATGCTTTGTTGGATCTTTATATTGGCAGCTCACTGAAACAACTGTTGCGGGTCTAGACATGCCACTTTACTCAGACACATTATCCTGATTCCAAGCCAACCAGTCTTTGCTTGTTCTCCTTAATACTGTGTGCTTAGTGGGGAGACAGGAAATACCATTTTTATAGTTTTTGGTTTGACCCGACCAGGGCTTGAACCCACGATCTACTGCACAAAGAAAATCTGAGGAACTGCTTAGACATATGATCCACAACTTAACTAATATTAACTACTATTGTTCCTGATAAAATTTATTTTTACCTCATCTTGCCAAAGCCATAGTGAGATTTTTGTATCACTATTTGCATCCATCGTTCGTCTGTTGACGTTAACTTTTCACATTTTAATCCTTCTTGCAAAACTGAATAGAACCAAACGGTCTTCTCAAGAACCAGCAGTAGAAATGCTGCAACATTTGTTGTGCATCATAATTGAGCCTGTGTCACTCACCTTTCATTCTACTTTGAGGAAACTTAATACAGAACCTTCCATAGGTGTTTCCCATCAAATTTCAGTTCATTTGGCTAAGCAGTTTCAGAGAAGAAGATTTTTAGAAATTGACCAATCAGAAAAAAAAAACTGCCAGTGGTGGCCATGTTTGTTAATGGATCGGAACGAAATGAGCAATCTATATAGAGGACCTTCCATAGATGCTTCCTACCAAGTATCGGTACATTTAGTAAAGCGGTTTCAGAGGAGATTTTTTTAGAAATCAACCTATCAGAAACAAGAATTGCCTGTCGCAGCCGTTTGTTAATGAATCGGGACGAAATTAGCAATCTTTATAGAGGACCTGCCATAGATGCTTCTTACCAAGTTATGGTTCATTTGACCAAACGGTTTCAGAGGAGAAGAATTTTAAAAATCAGCCAATCAGAAACAAGAATCGTTTGTGGTGGCCATGTTTGTTAACGGATTGGGACGAAATGAGCAATCTTTACAGAGGACCTTCCATAGATGCTTCCTACCAAGTTTCGGTTCATTTGGCCAAGCGATTTCAGAGAAGATTAAAATGTGAAAGGTTAACAGACGACAGATACCAAGTGATGGCAAAAGCGCATATTACCTTTGGCAAGGTGAGCTAAAAATGTATCTGACTATCCTATGATTATTCATGTATAGTTTGAGTTCCTTCAAATATACAAGGGGCCCGGGTGGCTCAATGAGTTAGGTCGTTGGATCCAACAACTCGTACAAGCCCATCACCAATACGGCGTGGGTTCGCGCCCGGCTTTGTAAATTACAAAAAAGGGTGCACTCGAATCGCAGCCGCAAGTGATAAAGTTTACCAGTTGCATGTCCATGGTCGGTGGTTCTCTCCAGGTACTCTGGCTTCCTCCAACACTAAAACTGGTCGCCATGATGTAGCTGAAATATTGTTGAAAGTGGCGTTAAAACACCAAAATCAAATCAAATATACAGTTTCTACATAAGTCACTTTTTCTATTTAGCCAAAGGATTCTGTACTAAAACTGTGCCCTGCAGTGGCAGCCATCTTGGTATTTGACACAAAAATACATTTAGTACAGGACCACCAATGGAACATTTCATCAAAGTTTACTGTCAAAGGTTTAGTGGCTTCAGATAAGAATAATTTTAAACATTTCCCCATAGAATCCTATGTTAAATTTGTCCTATGATGGTGGCTATCTTGAATTTCCAATTAACACACACAAAAATATTTTGTAAGGGACCATCTAATAATTATTCATGTAGCGTTTGGGTTCAATAAATTTTCTGGCATCGGTGATGGTTATGTGACAGTTATGGTTCCAATTGGGCTAGTGGTTTGTGAGAAATAGATTGAAATTTTTGAAGTTTACAGACGATGCAGACAACAGATGCAATGTGATGACAATACCTCACATGACTTTATGTCAGGTGTCAGAACTAAAAGACATCTGCTGGCTGTTTGGAATTCACCAAATACACAATTCGCCCAAAGTACCAGATGTGCATTACAATGAATTTGTTCTCCATCTACATGCACATTAAAGAAGGAAAATGCAAGAGAAGGATTGCTACATTTTTTTGTATTTAAGGGGGTACCATACACTACAAGGAGATAACTCTTTAAAATCAGTTGAACGTTTTTATCATATGATATTTGTATGCAGATTTCAAGCATCTCGGTGATCAAAACCACAGAGAGAAATGCTGCTATGTGGCTAGTGAATTTATAGCTCCGAGTCTGTTGGTTGGAATTTGTTAAAATTTTGATATTTATTACAGTGGATATATTCAAACACACTGCCAAAAAAAAAAAAAAATAATTAAACAAGCAGATCAAATTTTACCTGAAGTGTATGGTACCACCTTAATAATTAAAATTAGATGTTTGTTGGATTTTTTCTTCATTTTTATCATCCCATGATCCACTAACGACATTCTGTATCGTGTCATATCAGGTTATCTTTCGTTCACATTCAGGAATTCTCTTACTCCATCATAAAAACTTATTGTTAAATACATTAGGATATTGTAGCAAAATTGATCCATTCAAAAGTTGACCTCTGACCCGACTTATCGTTAAGTTTGTTGAACAAAAAAATTAATTAAAAAATCCAACAAATATCATAATTTTGATTAAATTAAGAAACGTAACACAGTTTTATATAAATAAAAGATCTACTTTATTTTTTGTTACAGTAGGGTGACTGGTCGTCCTTCAATGTCGTCTAAAAATAGTGCACTAAATACATCATTAACAAAGTGTGGATGGTATTTACAAGCTCGGTCACAATCTGGACAAAAATTCACTTCACACACAACTGGCTGCATAGTTCTCTCCCCTGAAACAAGAAGACAAGAGATTATTACACACACATGTAAAAAACAAAAAATACAATAATGTCAGAACAGTTCCAAAATCCAATGTATCTTGTTAAAATAATAATTTGAAATCTAATTTAAATACATTTTTCTATTCTAAACACTGCTTTATTTTCATTGCCTTTTAAGTCGGGTCGACATACAGGGATAACGTGGTCAACATTTTGTGCCATTTTACATGAACAACATTTAGAAGTACAAGTGACTTTCTTTTTTTTTTATATAATCTTCAAGTTTTTAGGACAATTCCTATACATGTATCACCTATATAAAATTGCAGTTCTTTGAGTCTACTTATTCCTAAAATGACTATTTTTACCAACTTTTCATAAATATTTAATTCATAAGAAAAACAAATATTTGGTCACTGAATTTAATTGAACCAGTAGTTTCTAACAAAGATTTCTTAATCTGTCCAATCCTGCTCAAAATTTAAACAAGCGGTCAAAGCCATTCCTGCAAAGTTTTCTGCCAATTTGACACGAAAAATTTCAAAGTCTAAATTAAAGACGAGTTAAAAATTGATAGCAAAATTAAATGCTCACCTTTATTATTTGTATTCCATTTGAGTAACAAATCTATAGCATACATTGCCCTTGACTGGGGTGATGGGGATATACCACATGGGCTAGGTTTTGATGAAGCTGCCTCAAATAATTCTCTGAACATTTGAAAAATACTCTCCTGAAAAAAAATCAAATCAAAATTAACATGTTTTAAACATCAAATTTATTACTTCACTATGCTACTTTTTAAAGATTTGGTTTGGTTTATGGTGTTAAATGCCACTTTCGACACTATTTCAGTTATATCGTGGCGGTCAGTGTTATTGGTAGAAGAAACCAAAATGCCAGAAAAAACCACCGACCTGTCGCAAGTAACTGACAAACTTTATCACATAATGGTCTTGGAAAAAAATAAAATGATCTATCTTTGACCCAATTCAGATAAGTTTTCAATGAAATATTGAAATTCCATACCAAAATAAAAATAAAATAAATTGTAAAAGTCATTAAATGGTCAAACTTGTATTCAAATGATCATGCTCTGATACTCTCCTTTTTTCCACCAGTGAGTCAATTGAAACAATCATATTCATTTCTGAGTTATTATGTTAATTATTCAGCATTAGGAAGTTGTACTGTAATAGCAACATAAAATTACAAAAATTTTACGACTGGTTGGTAGATCACAATAATTATATTAAACAATGTTGTTTCATTTACTATACAAATAAGGTATCAATTTAGTGTAAAGTAATTTTCTGATCCAGCAGAATGTAATATAATTGCAAAAAACATCAGCCTCCAAATGCTCGGGCCAATCAGATTCCAGATGAAATATTCATGAGTATGACAAATATTCTTTCAAATAACCCACGGCTGATCAGTGGAGAATATTGGAGTGTGATCAGCAATGGGTTACTGACAATGCAAAAATAATCTGGCTGTACACAAAAGTCAATATCTGAATTTATTTCACTGTATTATGCAATCTATTATATTTTTCAACAAGATGAACTGTTAGCTAATGCTCACTTATGATACCCCCACATATATGTTCAATGTGTATAAAAACCAACTAAGTCGGAAAACAGGAAGTAGGAATCTGACGGGTCCAAAAACACTTCCCACAATATGGAATACCTATATGAAGCTTGTGACCAAATATCAGATTTCTGCCATCAATAGTTGCTGAGAAAAATGCGACGAAAAATATCTTGGACGGACAGAAAAACTGAAGGACGGACATAGGTAAAACAGTATACCCTCCCTCCGATGGATAAAAATTGTATTGATGGAGATTTGGGATAATAATTGATGATTGCATTAAGTCTGCTGCATATTATAAATAATTAGAACTATGATAGTGTTTTTACCTCTACATCACTCCATTTATATTCTGGGTACTGGCTGTCAAACATAGGAATAAAATCATCATAGTTTATCTGTCAATTAAAAAAAAATAATTTGAGTTGATGTGAATCTGTGCAAGTTTATACATGTATTTTGCTTAGACACTGGAGATCTAAATATGATATCCAATTAACTGGTTTAATACTGCCACATTTTAAACCTGCCCTAAACCAAGGTTTAGATTTGCATATGCTCCTGTCATTGTTACTTTTGTTTTTGGAAGTTTGAGGTTACCTCATGCAATTCATTCTAATATGTCTGCTGACTGTGGTGGGATGAATTGCATGTCTGCTTTGTAAATTACAAAAAAGGGATGCACTCGACTTGCAGCCGCAAGTTATTCCAGTGCTTCTCTCCGGTTAGTCTGGCTACTTCCACCACTTAAACTGGTCGCCATGATAGAGCTGAAATATTGCTGAAAGTGGCTCTAAATACAATAAAGCAAATCAAATTAAATCAATCTTCTGATTATGTGGGATGAATTGCATGTAAGCTGGTTGTATGGGATGAATTGCATGTCTGCTGAATGTGTGGGATGAATTGTGCATGTCTGTTGAATGTGTGGGATTAATTGTGCATGTCTGTTAGTCTGCGTGGGATGAATTGCATGTCTGCTGAATGTGTGGGATAAATTGTGCATGTCTGCTGAATGTGTGGGATTAATTACATGGCTGCTGATTGCAATTGAGTTGGATGAATTGCACGTCTGCTGACTGTGGAATGTATTGTAAAACTCACTCTGGGGATGGGAAGTAACTTGAGTTTATAAAATGACATGATCCTTGCATGTAAAAGACAACTTACATCAGAACCTAATTAGCAACAAACAAAATGCTAGGACTTGTCATTGGTGGTCAGTTAACGTACATGGGAAGAATAAATGTTTAACCTGATCCGTTACCTCCCTTTTTAATTGTGGTAATCCAGATATCCATGAACAGGACCACATAGATATGCCAATCCTAGTGCCACCTTTTATCTACATGATTTATCACTTCAAATTCTTTATCGTCAGAATATCACTGAAAAATTTGTTCACTAGATGTTGCCTTGAAAAGTTTTCAATTTGATCTCATATTTTTAATAATTTTGTTATTAGATATCTGTCTCTAAAAGAGGATGGAAAATAATACAATATATGGTAGTTTTACAATATTTTAAAATTTGCAGCATTTTTTACCTGTTTGAGATTGGCTCCCTCATCTACATAGTTCATTACAGTAAAATGTTTTTCATAGTCGTCAAAATGGTCCAGGGAAAACGGCCTGAAAAAAATAACCCCCGAGTGTTAAGTAGATTTGAAAATATGTAACTAATAACTCTATATTACATAAGGGAAATAACTGCAAAGATAGCTAATTTTTAAGAAATTTAAGGTGTTGATTTTCATGTCCATATTATCATCTGACTCAATTTGAAAGAAGACAAATTTTATTTTCAACAAAATTCAATAACTAAACAGATAGAGCCATTTTTAGTTTTTTAGTTGATCAATTATCTCCCTTTTTAATTATGGCAAACCAAAATATCTGTAGACAGGGCTAACGTAGATATGCAAATCCCAGTGTCACCTTTTACCTACGTGATTTATCACTTCAATATCGTTCTTGTCATGAATATCACTAAAAAACTGTTATTTTCTGTCTTGATAAAAAAAAACATTGTAGTTTACCGTCTTAAAAAATGAGAAAATGTTGTAAATGTATAAATAATATACGATAGGCTGAAAAATATCCCAATTATATTTTTGTATTTCTTTTTCACAATTTCCTTTCCACTGCTTGTTTTATTTTGTGCAGTAAACAATTTTTTTTTTTATTTCGTGTAATATATATTCAAAATTGTAGTGCCAGAGTGGTCGAGTAGATTATGGTTCTTGACTTCTATCCACAAATCTAACACCATTGACATGGGTTCAGGTCCAGTTACCCACCTCAGGTGTTAAGGTTTCCAGAGACATACCCAAAAGAGGTGGGGAGGGTTTCAGTGGTCAGTTTGTTAAATCCTCCAATAAAATCTAGAAATCATGATTTAGCGGAAAAAAATCATTGTCTCTTCATAGAGACTTCCTGATTCTAAGCTACCCCGTCTTTGCTCTTACTCCTTAATGCTACATGCTTAGCAGAGAAGCAACAAACACCAATTTTATAGGTTTTGGATTGACCCGAGCGGGGCTCAAACAAACAAACTACCGTACTAGATGGGAGCATGCTAACCATTACACCACCAATGAGGTTCTCTTTCTTTGAACGTGACCTCTTGTAGAAATATAAACTTACTTGTTAGCAAATCTAAGCCAGAAAACTCTGTACACATACAGCTTCAGTGGTTTAACACTTGATAGTAGTACAATATATCTTACAATACAGACTTACTTGTTAGCAAACCTAAGCCAAAAAACTCTGTACACAAACAGCTTCAAAGGTTTAACACTTGACAGGAGTACAATATATCTGATATCAAACTTGACATTACCAATCTCTTCTCTGTGGAACAGAACAGGATCTTCTACATATTTACAAGCAACCTTTAAAATAAGAAAAAAAAAACTACAAAGTAATGAAAAGGTCATCATCATTTTAAATTTATGGGATCCTGTTCATCTACACCTCACAGTAATAAAACTTTCGTACTCGTACTACAAAATCATCCAATCAGAATGCTCAATTTATTGGATATAATGTTATGATTGGATGTTTTTATAGTATGAAACTAAAACTTGCACTCCAAAGCTTTACGACAGTAGAGAAAGAAAGGGATGAACAGTTTGGCAAGGACAAATACACAAGCCAAAGACAGAGACAAATGGAGGTAGTGCATCAGGGTCTTATGTGCCACCGGGCGTGAAGAGGATAGGTGAAGTGAGGTAAGGCTAAAACTACATTTAATCTGATCAATTCTGAGAGTAGTAATCTACACAATTTTCGTATTACCATACATACATTTATTGATAGCAAACCCAGTGTGGGAAACCACCGCTCGCCAACTCACCAAATGTGAGTGTAAAATGATTTTGGCGAGTATTTCCATCCAAGTACTAGCCATTCTGGCGAGTAGGCATGTCTGGGTGAAATATGATAATTTACTACTCGCCAATTGATGTAATAAAATAAATAGTCGGAAATCGATTGAATGGATTGATTCAACGTGATTCACTTGCGTGTTCAGATAAAATAGTACTGAAACATAAGTTTTTATTCAAATTGTCACTCGTATTTTGTTGCGGACGCCATCACAGTTTTTATGGATTGTCCCGATTGTTATCTTCTTACTGTTTCTGATTAGAAATCGTGAAATACCCTTAAAAACAGATTTTTTGTTATTTCAAACATGTTATCATATCGTATCCCAAATTTTAGCGGAAGTTGGTATTTACTGAAATAATCATAAATCTCTGATCGGAAATAGTATACATAATTTGTTAATATCCTAATAGTTCTAAATGTTCTAAATGAACTTGGATTAGGAATGAAACTATACCCAACATGAAAATTTGTTAAAGTAATTTGCCAAAAAGAAAACCTTCACTTGAAAAAGATGCTAGCCCAAAGAAAGTGCATAAACTTAAGCCTAAATGGAAAATAGGGAGAAAGTGGTTGATGCATGATGAGAACAAGGGAATGTGGTGTTCCCTATGTGCTGAACATACAAGGAAAATTGGACATTTGGTGTCTTCGAAGATATGACGAGTTCAAATGATGGATCACTCACCATAGTTGGTTAGTGAAATTTAATTTTGGCACGTAGATTTCAATAGTTACAAGCTAGATCGGTTCCCACACTGAAACCATGTTCATCTAACTGTCTTCCTATCTAAACAATTTAGGTTATAAATGACATTGTAATGTGCTGGATTGATTTATGCAAACATATGTGTACACCGTACTTGTGTTTTAGTTCAACTATTTGCTATACACTGGAAGTAACGTACCTTAGGACCAGACACTGGCATCACAGGGGCCGTCATGGTTGTGATCGCATGGTAGTTGGATTTATAACTACCTATGCAATCACCACTAACGTTGTGAGTTCGAATCCCACTCAGGCGATACAACTTTATGTAATAAATTTTGTCAGTGACTTATGACAGGTCGGTGGTTTTTTCTGGGTACTCTGGTTTCCTTCACCAATAAAACTGACCGCCACAATATTACTGAAATGTTGTTGAAAGTGGCCTTAAACACCATAAACCATAAACCAAACCTTGCATTCCAACTTTTTAGTTTACATAAAAGATACATACTTTAGTACCAGTCTCTTGTAGTCTAACACTACAGTCAAAGCTGTTCACCTTATAAGATAGGTAGCCTCTTGAAAGAGGTGAAATTCATATGGAATTTTCTATGAAAGGACAAAAGAAGATGACCCTTAAATACAGGTGACTGCTAAATAGAGTTGGCCACAAGGGCAGATTTGACTGTAATTGGTTTATATAGGAAGTAACATACCTTAGGACCAGACTCAGGTAGTCTAACTATTTGGTTTATATTAGAGGTCACATGCATGTCTAAACCTCTGGCTAAATTCCATGGTTTACAAATCCAATGGTTATCTAACCCTCTGTAAACAAACACAGGAAATGTAAGAAAGACATGTTTTAAAAATGCTAATATTTTACTGTTACAGGCAATCTCACACTTTTAAAACAGAATTAAACGAAAAATCATAAGGGTATTGACCACACCACAGTATTCGTATAATTTCACATAACTTAGCTCGTCCTTTTCCTCGTTCATGACTTGATATAGGATTTTAATAAGAATAACACGATGTGTGCCACTAGTGGAGCAGGAACTGTAACATTCTGGAGCACCTGAGTTGTGGAGCAGGAACTGTAACATTCTGGAGCACCTGAGTTGTGGAGCAGGAACTGTAACATTCTGGAGCAGGAACTGTAACATTCTGGAGCAGGAACTGCAGGAACTGTAACATTCTGGAGCAGGAACTGTAACATTCTGGAGCACCTGAGTTCACCCTCTTTTTTAGTGAGATTCTTTTAAAAATTAGGGAAGGTAGGTACCCTGTAAAGTAAAACTTTAATTTTTTTTACCTAGTTTATACAGGACAATGTTCTGATTTTAACAGTGTTTGTCCAAATATAGCACTAAAATCTTTAGGGTAGGCACTAAAAATTAGTGTAAGTAGGGTATTTTTTTGGCCTTAAACAAAGTCTAAATACTTACTTTTCCTGTCGTTTTTGGTAATATGATACAAAAGACGGTAACTCCGTTTGAAGATTATAAGTCCTTGGAAGCCACGAAGGTTCCGTTTCTAAGGTTTCTGTATCTTCTACGTCACTTCCTGCTCTTCGGCAGACGACAGCCAACATATCCTTCACAGTAACTACACATTCACAAGGAAACTGATTTATCAATTTTCCTGGGTTTTCTTCACTAAATTGTCTGGAAAAAATATGTTGTATCAAGGAAAATCAAATTTGTTAGGATTTCTAGACACAACAAATTAAAATATATTCATCTTGTATTCAATGGTCAACATTGGGAAAAAGGAAAAATGATCGGATAAGGGAGGTGACTGCCTAAGTTCGAGGTCTGCAGATCCGGATTGTCAGTTCCGGTTTGTAATGAAATGTGGATTACTTTAGCAGAAGGTAATTATTTGGAAAACATAACAATCGCTTTTTTTTGTAATGATTTAATCATTAAATTTAATGAGATAACCATTCAACAAGTTATTTAGTACAATAATCATTGATAGGACCTCGAAAGTTAATTACTGGTGACTTTTTAAAGTCTAGAGTGACATCTAACTGGTAATACCTATAAACTGCAGCAATAGGAAAAACTTTGAGTGACTGCTGACTGCTTTAGTGAGATGACCACTCACATGTATACGAGTTAAAATAACATTTGAATCAGGTCAAATGTATTTTAAACTGTTTGCTTACAGTAGGTGACCACTAATTCAAGGCGACCATTAAAGCAATTTTGACTGTATGCTAATATTTAGACTCGGTTGGTTACCATTCTGATTAGAATTCCAATGTAGAGCTTTATACATTGAAACCTGCTTAAAGCAAATCCCTTTGTGACTGAATTTTTTTGCTCGGAATAGACAGGTTTCGACTGGTTAAATGAACAAAGATTTCAAATATACTCTAGTATATATTTGGACTACAAAGCATTCTGGTTTATTCAGGGTTCAGCATAGACAGGTTTTGCAATACTTAGTAAATTGTGTAGATGTCTCCTACCTTTACAACTGAATTAAAAGAGACTTACTTGTAGTCTTTCCAATGTGTATTCCACCAGATTATATCAGCTTCCTCCATAGATTCTACCAACTCAAATCTACCATCTGTTAAAAACTGTGGGAAACTCTGGTATGCCATGAATACTTTTACATTTCGGTCTTTAGAAAGACCAGGAAAATCAACGTCTAAATTAGGAAGTGTCTCGTCCTGCTTATGACTCTGTTTTAAAAGGCAAAATTTTTGAACTGATTAAGGTGGTACCATACACTTCAGGTAAAATTTCATCTGCTCGTTTAATTTTCTTATTTTTTTGGCAGTGTGTTTGAATATATCCACTGTAATAAATATCAAAATTTTAATAAATTCCAACCAACAGACTCAGAGCTATAAATTCACTAGCCACATAGCAGCTTTTCTCTCTGTGGTTTTGATCACCAAGATGCTTGAAATCTGCATACAAACATCATATGATCAAAACGTTCAACTGATTTTAAAGAGTTATCTCCCTGTAGTGTATGATTACCCCTTAAGGTGTAATACCACTAAAGAATTCTCCATAGCCTTCTATGTTAAATAAAAAAAAATTGAGCTTTCATACAGGATTCATCTTAAGTTTAATCTAAGTGACACTCATATCTCATGGAAGGGATACCTAATTGGAAGCTTAACTCCGAAAATCAACATACATTTAATGGCATATAAGAAAAAACAGACAGTCCGAAGATGTCTACCGTCAAAAATCCTACTTTCACTTTCGATTTAACACAAATTCAGGTGGTTTCCTTCCAATGCCATCATTTTTTTATTTTAAACCACAAGGACATCAAATATGGGGTTAAAATTATCCTAAAATCTGTAGGTTTCTGCTGACATTCAGTATTTTGCAATATCTTATAGGGTTTATTTTTTATCCAACAATGTAGGAATCCAGTTTGTGCTTACGTACTACTTTCCCATACGTTCTTTTCGACTGGTACCCATGTTTAGTGGTATTACACCTTAAATTAAGAACCCAATCAAGTTCATTCATCCACAGGGATCTCTGTTATAAAAAGAATTCAAAATTCAAAATAGACAGTTTTTTTTTGTTAAAACCATGAAGATTTAAATGAATGAATGATTGTTGTTTAACATCAAGTGAGCAATTTATTAGCTAAATGTCTATAACAACAAGTTAATTTTTGATGAGATGATGATATCTGCTTTGTACTAGACCAACAGAGTGGATTGAGCTTTAATTGTCTACAGGTAGACATGTTGTCCATTCCTTATCCAAACATTATCCTGGTTCTGAGCCACCCATAATTCACTCTAACTCTTTAATGCTGCATGTTTAGCTGAGATGCAGCAATTACCTATTTATTGCCCATTGGGGATACATGTATGTACCAAACCCATCATCTTCCCCAAATTCAGACTTACACCTTCGAGGTGGTCATAGAGTGATTGTGAGTGTTAGTGGTATTTAATGTCAAGTCAGCAATATTTCAGATATATCATGGTGAGAATAAGTTACATATCGATGAAATGATGACGATGTTCGCTTTGTACTATACCAACATGTTTAGTCCATGGGTAGACATCACATATCGCTTCACTTTGACACATTTTCCTGATTTCTGAGTCAACCAGACTGCACTTACTCCTTAATGATGAGTGCTTAGAGGAGAAGCAGCCATTAATAATTTAACATCTTTGGATTGACACAAACAGGGTTCACACCCATGATATACGGTACTAGAAGTGAGCACACTAACAATTACACCATGACAGTTTTCAATGTTTGAAAAGTTCTTCCTCAATTCTTGAAAATATTTTCACTTATGGATGCTTTCATATTTTTTATTTACCACAAAGTATGATACATCAGGTTCTTGTTGTGTATGGTCTATCTGCTTATGGTCACATGGTTGCCATGGTAATAGTTTGCTCTGATAAACTGCTGGGTCAGAAGCATTTTCTATATAGTTTCTCGTTACTTCTTCTGCAAATATGAAATAAAATGAAGTATACATGTATTTGAAGTTGATATTAGTTATAAGACAGTTTTAATTTTACATTTTAAATATTTCATGCTCAAATATACATTGTATATTCTAAATGCAATGAATACAAAGTTATTAAATGAAATTCTAAGGTGTTGAGATATGTGTGATATGAAAAACAATATATATATATACACATGTATATATATATCATATTGGTTAAAATAGTCTTGAAAAATTAAGAATGATCAGTTTTTAAAAAAAATAAAAATATAGGTCTCCCTCCACACTTTCATTCATTTTTTGGGAAAAAAATACCATGTAATCCCATTTAAAACGATGGAGAAGTTGTCTGTACAAACTTTTTCAAGTCACAAAGGGCTATAACTCCTTCAAAAATGGTCCAATCAATATGCAGGAACGATATGCAAATTTCATTATGGTGACAAGCAAACATGCAAATTTGAGGAATTTCTATATATAAATATAAAAGTAAAAAAAAACCACTTTTTGATGAAAAATTATAAGTCAGAAAAGGCAACAACTCTCTCATAAATGGTCTGATCCCTTATAAGCAAGCATGCAACGTTTTGATAAATCCAGTTAAAATGTAGGAGACGTTTCAGATATAAACTTTTGGATGACATAGTCTGTGTTGAAAAGGGCAATAACTCCTTCAAAAATCGTCTCTCATATAAAAGACTGACCTCCTTTGCAAGAACATTTTAAAATGTCACAACTATTCGTACTTAGGATTACACAAACCCCCTCAGTTTTTTTTATGCAAAAAGAAAGACCTATCAAGACAGATAAAAAGGCTAACTTTTCTACTGCAAAGTCTATATCATGATATATCTTCTGCAATAGTACAGCCAAAACTTGTATTCTGCAGACCACCCATGGGACAAAGGAGATTTTACCACTTATCTCATTTAAATAGCTTTCTTAATAATCCACTTTGGCAACCACAGTATTCATATTTTTTCCCCTGATTGTAATTTTAAAACAAAATACCTCCTTCTTCTAAATCTTGCACAGGCCAAAGTAGAGTAAAAGATATCTGTAATGGAGCATAATAAAATGGTACAGTCCTAAATGAAGGGGTGCTAGAATGCTGTATCCTTGATCCAAATTCATCAATGATATACCAAAGTGGCATGGCTTCCTCTGTACCCTACAAAATACAAAATATCATAGAATTTATTCTCTTTTTTGTTTTAGTGCTAGTCCCTTGGGAAGACATGTCACTCTATTCGAACACATTAAGCTGAATCCAAGTCAATCAGTATATGGTCTTACTCCTTAATGCTGCATTCTTAGCATAGAAGAAACAAATACCAATTTTTATAGCCTTTGGTTTGATCTGATCAGGGATGAACCTACGATCTACAGACCTTGAGACAACCACGCTAACCATAACACTATTGATGTGGTTTATATATATTGTATATATATTCCTAATGGTTAAGGGTGTTAAGGAATTTCTGATCACATGCCTAATGACGCAGCGGTCACGTTTCCAGCCATCTACTCAAAGCCCATCGTTCCATCAGTCTATTCATTACAGTTAACCATATTTTCTTCCCCAATAAATCTAGTAGTCATGTTTTAACTGGAAAATTACTGATAATAAACAATAACCTCTACCACTGAACCTTGTTAAAACTTAACTTTAATCAGTGCTAATTCTATCTGTCTAATGGCAAAAAAAAACATTTACATTCCAGCAAATTTGATCCCCCCCCCCCAAATGTCTTCATGTATGTTTTCGTAAAATATCGTTTACAACAGAAATTGGTATCAAACTCCCTCTTGAAAGATCAATGAAACAAAACTAGTACAACAAGTAGTTTTCTCCTTTCTAATGTTCTCAAGGATGCATTTTTAAAGATATCCTTAATAATAATTTTTTGTTCTATTTTACAAGTGTTTTGCTTACCCTTTGAAAATGGCCAAAGCTGTAGGTCTGGTTGTATCTATAATGAATAAAAGTCAATTATTGTAATACAGAAATAATTCGTGGAGAACATTTTAGCATTATTTTCACAAAATTCTTTATCACATGTGACAGCTAAACTATATATATAAATGATATAAAGCTTAGTGAATACTAAAATTACTATTTCATGTTTTACTACACGTACTATATCTTATGTTCTTTATTTCATATTTAGTCTTGTAATACAATGAATACTCTAATAGATTAGTACAATTTTATCAAAAACTAATCTTTATATGCATCCACTGCATGTCTTCCATGACAAAAAGTTCCTATTGGAGGCAATTAAACTTAACAAGCAATTAACTGTTATAAAATAGACAAATTGTGAATCCTAGTTCTCATGCAATATATATACGAGTGATCGATTGTTGTTTAATGCCAAGTAAGCAATTTCTCAGCTTTATCATCGCAAAAACAATTTACATTTGATGATATGATGATCATGTCTGCTTTGTACTAGACTAATACACACTTTGTTTGATTTTTATACTGACAGCACACTGAAACATTAATTTGTTCATCAAATTTTAAAATGTAAATGTTACTAGACACAAAAGTTAAATAGCATAAAGTATTTCAGATATCCCATTAAAATAACAATATGATTTTTTTAATTAAATTTTATCTTTGCTTGGTTCAAAATAGCCATACTAACTTCCACATTTCTGTAAGTATATTCTCTATAATTTCTTCCTTGTCTTGTTCCTCATTTTCTACCCTCATTAAGGCAGCCATTCTCTCCATGAGTCCTGGGATCATCTGTAGCTGTACTCTAGCATCATTTACTTGATACGTCCATGCATGATCGATTAGATAGATTCTAAAAAAAAAATGAGACATTGTTAAATATGATATCTTTCACAAAGATTTAAAAACAGCACTGTCTACATGTGGTGATATATATATATATATAGTTAAACCTGTATTAAGAGGTCACCTTTGGGACAAAGATAAAAGGCTGTTGGCCACTGGTCCCCCGACGCCAAGGTTACATTGTAAGATTAAATTTTGAAACTACTGTAAACTAGAGGGTCAGGGGAGCCTGTATCACTCATATTTCTGAAAGGGGACCATCCAAGGACCATTTTGAAGTAAAAAAAGGGGAGTAACTCTGGTTAGATTTGTCGAAAAATCATCATTATCGAACTTGACCTAGATATTCATGAGATACACTTACATACCAAACCTAGTTTCAATCTGACTTTTTGTTCACAAGTTATAATTTGGAAATCAAAATATTAGCAATTTTGAAGTATAAAAAGGGATGTAACTCTGGTAAGATTTGTCGAAAAATGATCGCTATCGCACTTGACCTAGATATTCATGAGATACACTTACATACCAAACCTAGTTTCAATCTGACTATTTGTTCCCAAGTTATCATCTGGAAACCAAATATTTAGCAATTTTGAGGTATAAAAAGGGGCACAACTCTAGTAAAAATAGTCGAAAAATTGTCATTATCGAACTTGACCTAGATATTCATAAGATACACTTACATACCAAACCTAGCTTCAATCTGACTTTTCATTCACAAGTTATCATCTGGAAACCAAAAAGCACACGGACGGACGACACCCATTTCTATAGTCCCCTTCGACGAAGTGTCGGGGGACAAAAAAGTGGTATTACAGGATAGATGACCCCTTAAAAGTTCAATTCATATGAAAATTTCTATGACAGAACAAGAAAAAGCTGACCATTTAATACAGGTGACCGCATGGGCAGATTTGACTGTTTATTTTTACTTCAGCTAAATTTTGGGTACCGTATTTCTTCTAATTAACACCCCCTTCTGATAAATGCCCCCTCACTTAATTCTGCCAATTACATTTTTACTTTTAATAAACGCCCCCTCACTTAATTCTGCCAACAGAACATTTTTACTTCTAATAAATGCCCCCATTTCCATAAAAATAAATCAAGACCAGTAAATAAAAGACTGTCCATCCCTTAGCATTCTCAAATCTAGACTTACTTCTAGAGTTGATCATGATAATGTACCTAAATATTATTATTACGGTCCAAGACTGACTCAAATATTACACGCTCGTCTTCGTATGAGAAGTAGTTCTATAAACAAACATTTGTACATAAAAAAATATTANTGATAGTCCTAATTGTGTCTGTGGAGAGATTGAATCTACACATCATTATTTATTTAAATGTCCGAAATATACTCTTCAACGAAATAGTCTTTTTCGAAAGCTATTGCAGCTACTGAACATTCGACCTTCGGAAAATTTACTATTATTTGGCAGTCCAAACCTTGATATCAATTCAAATACTATTGTTTTTACGACAGTGCATAAATATATTTCACAACGATTTTTATAAATTATAAAACTCAGATACATCATGTGATTTTCTATCTAGAGTGCAACTTACAATTTCCCTTTTTTTTTTTTTTTCCCTTCTTCCTTTAACTTTCTGTTATTTAAACAATGTTAAATTAATTGAGTATGTTTTAATGACTATTTGCAATTTATCATGTGTTTTTTAGGAAACGGATTAATATAAGCGTTATGCTTATTTCTGAATCCTATGTTATATTGTATTGTGGAAAAAAATGTAATATGTAATTCATCAATAAAATATGTTTAAATCAAGACCAGTAATCTTAGAACTTTAATTAAAATTATACAGTAATCGTTTTTGAGCTTTAATGAAAATTATAAAATAATCGAACGAGTTCCAAAAATAGTTTCACTAATTATGCACTTCGCTACACATGCTACATCGAAAAATAAATCAATAATCTACACTCTATTGTTTAGTCTTTTTTGCTGAAGTCTCCATTATTGTAACAATGTTTTTAATTTCTCTATATTGGTATTACTTTCAGAAAATGTATATGTGCACGGTACTTCAAGTCCAATATTAAAAAATTTATCTTCCGTAACAGTCACGTTTATGTTTCCTCCCCATCTTAAAAAAATAATTACAAATCTTGCTTAACTCTATCGGAACATGCCCAACACACTGTCCTGGATTCCCACGCTGAAGAACGAGTTTTACTGAAAATTTATCATTTGGATTGTTTTCCTCTCTTTCACATATTAGTTTGTCTCCAATTTCGTATTTCCACACATTTTTATAGACATCACATGGTAACTCCTGATAGAACTATTAAAATTATTTTCCATAGATTCATAAAACGAATATCAAACACGTTTATAAGAATTACATTAACTGGATTGTGTATATATAGATAACAACAAGACAACTGAAACACGTGTCAAATTCTATAGTCTGTTTCACGTAGTCAAGTTGGAAATTTTTTCTCTAATTAACCCCCCTTTTGGAAAATGTCAACATCCCCGGGGCATTTATTAGAAGAAATAGGGTACTTATGATTTCTGAGTCCATACACCAAGTGGCTTTTATTTGTATATACTTACTTTTTTATATCATAATGTAAATGATACTTAAAGCTGCTACCGATAGTTCTGAAAATGAGTGTTTTCGATGAACTGAATAGTTTTCCCTTTCTACTTCTAGCCACTTCCAAAAATAACTGATTTGAGACATTTTTGAACTGTAGGAAATTTGGAAGATAAATTAATTGTCAGTTGAAACTGCGGCAACTGCTATTTAGAATCACTACTATTGTAGTACACCCATAAACACTGATTTACAATGTAATGTCTGCATATAGTTGAACACAAATACTTTAACTTTAATACACAATGTATCTTACATACTGGTTAGGATCCTGATAGGAGATTTCATTCTCTGCTATCACCTTCCATTTCACATTGTCTTCTTCATCCATATAACATAGGATCTTAAATGCATTCCCAGCATCAAAAGTCTAAAAAAAATAATTTTGTTTTAATTTAGAATATTTATTTTTCAATATATATTATATGAACTGAATTCACCCACAGTTTTTAGTGGGGTACGTGTTGCACAATCTCTAGTTTTCTGTGTGGCGTTTTGTAGATCATTGTTTGTTCTTTTGTCCTTTATCTTTTGGACACTGTACTCTGTCATTCTTCGATTTACGGTTTCTGATTACCCCTTTATTATCTTCTGATTACCCCTTTATTATCTTCAAACTTTTCTTCATATCTGAGTGCAGTATTTACACATCAATATATATGAGATTAACACTTGAAGCCAGAAAAATAACCACTTATTGTTTTAAACATAAAAAGTGAGAGGAACATAGGTGATCAAAAACGTCATGATTCTCTTCGTCAAACTACATAGGCCAGTCACATACTGTATTCAACCTGTAGCATTTTCAATATTGGCTTTTGATCATACAAATGTTAAAAACAGTCTTTTGTTTGTCTTTGTCCATGAAGCAGTTTATGAAAAGCATAAACTGGTTAAAAAATTTCAAATATTCCTTATAAATTAATTTTTACAACAAAAGTTAATGATTCCTTGATCATCAAACCAGATTGCAGTATTCACATCAAATTAAATTATTGACGTTTACGTGGTAAAGATATCACATACATTTCGTGAATTTTAAGTTTATGCTTGTTCTAGACCAATCAAGTCATAATCACAATCGAAACAATTTATATCTACAGTTTTTAAATGATTCAGTTTTATTCAGATTTTGCCCCAAAAGGAAAACAGAATTCTTGCAACATTATGAAAAGCTTTATTATACATGGCAATGTGGTTTTTCTCAATGATAAACAGAAATCTTGGAAACAAAAATATTTACATATTCCTTTCAATTACTTTATAAACGAAAATCTTACGATGCTATGACTAGCTTATCTATTGCTTGCAACTGCTCTTAATAACTGTAGATAGTAGATTGGAACCTGCCTACCTCAGACTGAATACGGGTTGTTTCTCTTCGAATCCCGTTCGCCCCGTGAGTCGTTTCTCCCCTATTCCTGTTCGCCCCGGGTCGTTTTGCCCCGATTCCCTTTCGCCCCGGGTCGGTTCGCCCTCACTGAAATGAAATATGGAGAATACCATTGCAAATATTTGTATTTTGGATGTTGTAAGGCTTGTTCATGGGTACTTTATTTTTGTCTTCCTCATAATTAACATGCTTTCTTGACGTGTTTAATATTATGTACATAGCATCTCTGAACCTCACAGTTTGTTGGTTTTTACATTATTTTCTAATTGTATATGATTTCTTGTGTGGTAGTGTGTGGTAAATCGTGCGGCCGAATTAGTAATCGACAGATCAAAGAATAAAAATAATTACAATTTTCAATTTTTTATTAATTTCTCTTTATTATTTTTTTGCAGTTTAATTAGTAATAATTGACCAATAATTAATAAATATTATAATATTAGTTTAAACATATTTTATTTGCATAAAAGTTGCAAATGGGATTGGACACAAGTTATATTAGAGAAGTCCTTTCCCTATTATAATATAACATCATGTAGTCCGAGATTCCTCTGCCGTCCCCAGCAAGTCGAACAAAAAGCCGTCGGATGGCAGAAGAATCTCGGACAAATAATCATAATGATGTTAACTCCGTTGTTATAATTTTTTTTGCATACAACTAATAAATAAATAATTACCAACAAATTGTCGAAAAAGACTTCATCTTTAATTATATAATCGACTCACTTTCCAGGGCAAACAGGTCATCGGGCGAAACAGCCCGGTACCCCTCCGGCTGCACTGCTGAGTGACTCAGTCGAGTCCTTCAGTGCTGCCGTTATCTCATTTTATCTTTAAATTCATTCCCTTTTTGTACATATTTTTAACTTATTTTTTTATTATTACTTTTTTTTCCATTTCTTTTTCGCAAAGCAATTCCCTTGACATAATCTTCAAACTGTTGACGTAGGTCAATAATTGGTAGAAGTAGAAGTAGTGTAAAATAAGAGTTATTTATCAATATCTAAATTTTAAACCTCATTTGACAATTTTTCATGCAAAACAGGCCAGAATATTTCAGGAACTGCTGATGAAGTTAGCTGTGCTCCATGTATTGCAATAAATTCTTCCAGGTTTATTTTCTTTGGTTGATCGGGTTCTGTTGCATGTGGCATTGTTGGTTTGTTTTTTCACGTGTGCTGCAGTTCCCGTATTTTAGTACTCTCCTGTCAAAGAAACCAGAGAAAGTCATTTAGTCATGTTCTCGGGACTTTAGGTTTACTCCTAATGATAATGGCAGAGAGAATGAAATGTCACAACTTTCAATTTTGATTTGTTTAGACGCGTCTGCAACAACGCAAGTTATGCTGATTTAAGATGCCTTTAGGAATTGACAGAAGTCATTTTTATGAGGAAAAAATCAAACAGTGTGACAAAAATAGCAGGGTTAAGTTTATTTAAACGTTGACAATGTCAGACTTGAAGTTGAATGTAGTTTTAAAACTTTTATTCAGATATGGCATGTGACCCTTTTATTATTTATGAATGAATGAATTGTCCAAATGCAAAGAAAATGAAATAAATATTAAAGCAATCCAATCATGTCTAAATATGTGGCGAAAATATTTTTTTTGGAACAATAGTTATTCTTTGGAATAACTCAGAAAATGTTCCAAATGGCAATGGAAGTAATTTCGTGTAGGCTTAAAAGTTATGAACTGTGTCTGAAGAAATTATGGTTTTGTAGTCAGTTTTTCTCTATGTCTACCAGATTCTGAGTTTTAATGGGAACAATTGTTGTTGTTGTTTGTTGAGCTGTTAATCAGTAAATATAGATATTTGTCTCCATACAAAATGTAGGTGGCAGGCTGTCCTGTATGCTTTAATTTTCATATCAAAATATTTTACATTGTGAAGTTATGTTATAGATCAATTGTAATTATTTCTTATGGAAATAATATTAAGAACAGATGAGACATGAGAAGCAAGCAACAGATAGGCTAGTTGTACTGTCATAGGACTTTCGTTCAGTCTGTTTCATGTGTAGAATTTGAATTTTGGTGTTTAACACCACTTTCAGCAATATTTCAGCTACAATGTACATGTATATAATGGCAAACAGTTTTAGTGGTGGAGGAAGCAGAAGTACCCGGAGAGAACCACCGACCATGTGCAAGCAACTGGTAAACTTTATCACTTGCGGCTGCAAGTCGAGTGCACCCTTTTTTGTAATTTACAAAGCTCATGTATAGACACTGAAAAGAACATGTGACTATTTATTAATTCTCCAATTTCGATAACAAACATGTAAAAATGGATAGATAGATAGATAGAGTCTGCAATTTTTGCAAAGTACATTGTACATGTACTCTTGTTTTCGCCACAATAACACTTACTCCCACTGTCACAATATAACCAACTCTTGTTGAAAAGTGGAATAAAACTAGTTTATTGATATCATTTAAAACTATGATGCAAAATAAGAATGAATCTGTAATACAATGTATTATGGAAAAACTAAATCAATACGGTTGTTTCGAATCATTTCCATTCCGTCAAAATTTTGTTATTTTCGTCTGCCAGATCACGTGATTTCGATGGTACTTCTGGCACTGAACTTCCGCTGTCAATGTACACAACAAAACCTCCAATCGATGAGTGTCGTTTTAACGTTCGATCCTCAACTTAAAAAAATCTTAACATTTTCTGTAAAAGACAGATATCAATTAGATTATTTTATTTGTATCAAAGACTTCAATGCAGAGACAAATACTTCTTTAAAATAAAATTTGTTTTCTTTTTTTATTTGCGGCTGTCAGCATCATCAAAGGAAAATGATCTGCCTTTATGTATATATTTATGATATAGACAGATAGTGGGGTACCGAACACCAGTATTTATTCAGCGGTTTCCTTGGCGTCTCCATAATATGATAATAAGTGTTACCTAACTTGGGACGAAGTCCAATATTTTTTTTTAAACAATATTAACTCGGATATATTAACCTATAATATTTTTTCAAAGTAGACCGAGGGTGGATCCAAATTTTCTTAAAAGAGGCAGCAAATAATGGGACCCAGACTCAAATCATCCGTCGTTTTTTAAGTCCCGATGTAGGTACGAAACGACCAGGTTACGAAATGTCCACATCCAATTTTCTGCACAGATTTAACCATGTATTGACTTCCGGTATGTCATTTCCAGTGCATGAAAATTTAGTCATTAGTATATAGAAAAAAATTGCTATTTCTACCATAGTTGGGACTTCGTCCCATATTACAATTACTTATAATCTACCACATTTACGACTATGATATGCTGACGTTGTCACAGTAATAGCGTAAACACGGGAAGTTCATGCCTGCCGATTTGTTCAGACGTCAAGACACGAAAAAGACGGAACGTGGTCGGAATTGACATGATTCGAAACAACCGTATTAATGATGACTGAAAATGGATAATACAATGTAGGTGGCGGCAACATATTAAAAAAAACATGAAGAAACAGAAAGAGGCTACATGTTTCCAGTGCCAATTATGATTTACACTTATTGTTATAACTTATTTTTTGCATATATAAAGTTTGTTTATGAAAATTTGAATACTATCGTTTTCCATTAATTAAAGATGGTTAAATTTGCATCCAAAGCATGTCATCATTGTATATTTATATAACAGGGGAGGGGGTTGCAAGGGGGACAAAACTATGTACATATATGCTTAGAAGCCAACAGATTTTTGCTTGTCTGTTTTGAAAGATTGTCCACACTTTCCGGTCCATCATTAAGCTTGCCTCCCCCACTTTTAGATTCTCTCTTACTCCTCTACGATATTAAAATGGGAATTACTATTTTGATGTAGTTAACTCAATCTTTTTGCAAGTTTTGTCCTCACATATAGCTTACATACTCAAAAGGTGGAAATATCTGTATTTTGACAAATAGATAGATTTTTTGTATTGAGTTGCCGAAAAATGTTACAAACTACATACAATGACAAAATAACTTAAAAATCAGCTAAGAAAATGTATCAAATTTTTTGTTCAGTGTTTCTGTACTAGAGTAAATGACATGATCACAGTATAGTTCCAGTCGAACACCAAACTTTAAATTCCATTTTTGTTGTAATGTAATTTTGTGTTTTCTTTATAGATTAAAGATGAAAGAATTGCTTCATTGGAAACTGAGAATGCTATGTTGTATCTGAAGTTAGCTCAGTTGAGAGGAGCACTTCAGCATACCAGACAAGAATCGGTGGAATTACACCAACAGTTTGAAGATGAAAGTAGATTTAGAAAGCATGTGGGAGAATCAGCTATAAAGTTAAAAAAGGATCTTGATGTAAGTCAGATCTTCTTTTCATACCTTATTAAATTGTATTATTTATGCCTTTGCTGCTTACAGGCATCAGGGCATTAAGTTTTAGCTATTTCTGTACATCTGTTCTTGCATCCTGCATGTGATTTTTCGCTCAATAACTTAAGTTACATTTAAGGAAATGATTTGAAATTAATACACAAAGTTAGGAGCCATATCGGAAAGGCAAAGTGTGATTTCAGATTTTACCACTTTTTCCACTCTGGAGTTATGTCCCTGGAAGCAGGAGTGTCCATGTCCTATGGTCACATTTTTTGATTTTTCTTTAACACAAAATCATGATAATTTAGTTGAAATGTTCATAAATTTAATTTGAACTGAAACTCATTGGAACTTTTTTGTTATATTAATTTGTTAATTGTGCTTTAAGCTACCCAAATATTATATTTATGCAATTTGTGGTTACTAAGTAAGACTGGTTTTCAAACACATTTAAATTTATCAAAGAAAACATTTCTGTACTTATAATGAAAAGGAATTTACTAGTACTCTTTTTGATTTTCAAAGACCTTTAATAAATATTGATGAACATTAGTATTCATCATTGTAAAACACCTAGAAACTCAATTTCTTTCAGTTATATCAAAATAATTAAATTTGATGTGAATAATGCAATCTGATGGTCTAAACCACCAGAGGAACTTTAGTTGTGCTTGATAACCTGGGTTGGTATTGTGATGTCACCAACATATTTATTCGCCAAAGACAAATTCAAATAGTCCCATGAAATAGTCGTAATTAAAATCGATAACCTGGTTTAGAACAGTTTACGCTTTTCATAAACCGCTTCACGGTTTATTAAGCAGAGACTGCCCCAAACCAGGTTATATTGTATAACCTGTTAAAAAATTGAACATATTCCTTAAATATTTAAATACATGCTGAAAATATGAAACACTTATTCTGTAACAAAAAATTAATGAAATTATTTTTTGTAGCTTATCAAGAGAGATTTGAATTCTGTTCAACTTGTTGCTGAAGATATGCCTCAGCAGTTTCAGAAGCATGTTGAGCACGCCAACAAAGTTGTACAGCGACACAAACAAGTATTTCAATCCCAAAGTTCCAGTCTATCAGAACTTCAAGAGCGTTTAACTCATTTGGAGTTAACGTTGCATGATGTCACAGATAGACACGCCAAAGAGAAAAAGAGACGACAAGAGCTGCATAACATACTTATGGTAATGTGTTTTTGAAGTAGAAAGAAAGAAGATTGATTTTTTAATGAATTTATTATGATACATGTAATATTAGATATAGATTTTTGCTGATTTATTATTGAAATTCCAATGTTTTTGTTTATTGTGCAGGAAAAAAAAAAAACTTCCCATCCATAAAAACATAATTGAAAAATGTATGTATACATGCATTAACTTTCAAGATTCATTTTTGAATGATTAAGGGGGTACCATACACTACAGGGATATAACTCTTTAAAATCAGTTGAATGTTTGATCATATGATGTTTGTATGCAAATTTCAAGCATATCAGTGATCAAAACCACAGAGAAAAAAGCTGCTATGTGGCTAGTGAATTTATAGCTCTGAGTCTGTTGGTTGGAATTTGTTAAAATTTTGATATTTATTACAGTGGATATATTCAAACACACTGCCAAAAAAATAAGAAAATTAAACGAGCAGATCAAATTTTACCTGAAGTGTATGGTATCACCTTAAGCCAACTATTATTATTAATTTTTTTGAGAAAATTTTTATTTCTATTTTGCTCTTCTACAAAGCTGTACAGAATACTGACCCCAGTCTATTATAGTTGACTGAAATGATTGTATTTTCAGGAATTAAGAGGTAATATAAGAGTTCACTGTAGAGTGAGACCTTTAATGGATTTTGACAGAGGACAGGAAGACATGTCAAGTATGGGAAGGTCAGTATAATCTGCAGTCTGATTAAAATCTGACCTCTCACTTGCTTTTGTTTATTGATGTGTCGTAACATATCAATAAACAAGAGCAAGTGAGAGGTCAGATTTTAATCAGACTGTATTATCTGCTTGTGTAAAGGGAAAATAACTTCTCTTAACTTTCTCATACATTACCATTATGTATATGCTTAAGGACAACTATAACTACAACTAATGATTTAATTTGCAAATAAATAATTCTCAAATGAAGCCAGACCAATCATTTAAAGTTTTTATAATACATGTATTTCAGGACTAAATATAGTCATTCAGAGATACTTACAACTTGCCTAGATGAGTCTGGGACTCACTATTTTCAGTTGGGACTCACAAAAATTTTCAAATTTTAGATTTTTACAATGGTGGGACTTGCCAATATTTTCAGAAATGTCTTCCGGACTCGTCAAATAAAATAACTACAAGTATCCCTGGTCATTGATCTGAAATAAATGTGGGTAAATGGGAGGTAACTCTTGATGTAATCAGAAATAAATGTGGGTAAATGGGAGGTAACTCTTGATGTAATAAATTGTTTCAACCATTGTTTCAACTAATGTTAGACACTTTATGTTATAAAGAATACAAAAAAGTTTGCATTATATTACATCTCATATTGCATAACAGAACAAGAGTAGAATCAAAGTAGGGTAGACATGTTGAATGACAAAAATTTGACCTGAAAAAAGTATGAATCACTTAAATTATGTCTCCTATCTTCTAGGGGTGACCTATTGTTTCCGTCATGTCCTGTTTGTCTGTCCATCACAAAAGTTTGTACATACAACTCCTCCTACGTATTAAAAGGGAATTCCTTAAACTTTTGCATGCTTGCCTATTGCCAAATGGAGTATTGCATGTCAATACAACATTTTGATTGGACCATTTTTAAAGCAGTTAAAATTGTGTAAGGTGTTAACCAGAGCTATATAGGCCTTTTTAACTAAGCGTTCCTTTCTCATTGGTGTATTAAAAAATATCTGAAGGAATGGCATAAATATATTAAGATTATTTTGAGTTCAAATTTAATTGGATTGAGATGTATTCAGATACCATTATATAGCTAGTTGAGTGCATGACTTATTAATACAGAATTTCTGGAAATGACAGTGCTATTTTTAAAGTAGCGATTCTCCTGGAACCAGGTTGTGATTTGAATGTCAAAATGAACGTATATAGCTCAAAAGAAATGTATTGATACAGATATTTAGTATACATTGTATGTGAGTTTCTTTATTATTATTATTATTATTATTTTTTTTTCAGACCAGGATCCAAGTCAGAAATTGTTGTTCATTTTGTTGATGATGTAAGTAATAGTATATAAGTTAAATCTAGTTACTTATTGTAGACTTAATTAAAATCAATATCTGAGAGTTGTATTTTCAACAGCAAATTTAATTAGATTGTTTTCCTTTTAGGTATCAGTACAATCTGATTGAAATCAGACAACTCCTTTACTTCCCTTTACTGATATGCCGCATGGAAGATCTGAGGAAACCCCATTATGGGTCAATCGATTTTAATCAGACTGTTACAATATATATGATTGATTTTTGGTGTTTTAATGCCACTTTCAGCTATATCATGGTGACCAGTTTTAGTGGTGGAAGAAGCTGGAGTACCCAGAGAGAACCACTGACCATGGGCAAGCAACTGGTAAACTTTATCACTTGCAGCTGCGAATCGAGTGCACCCTTTTTGTAATCTACAAAGCCGGGCGTGAATCCACATCGTATTGGTGATAGGCTTGTTTGAGTTGTTAGGTAATCCAACTACCTAACTCACTGAGCCACCTGGGCCCTGGTACAATATAATTCACTTGCATGATCAATATCTCTTGAAAGTTTTTTTTCTACATAAATGTACAGTGTAATTGTAAAAAAAAAGTAAATGGTTTATTTAAGAGTTTCTAGACCAAAATGGTAGCTTGATATTCAGATTGTTGTTCTGGTATATATATTATTTTGACATCCAGGTAAGCCTGTGGTATGTAATGCGTGTGCAGGATGAATTGAAAATATGCACAAATGGGAGATAACTCTGTTAAATTTGATAAATTATTTCAAATGATTATTATATTTCTAGGAAAATGTTTGTGTGAGAACAGCAAAGCACAATAAAGTATTTGAATATGAAAGGTTTGTACATTTATATATATATATATATA
>MJUT01024011.1:512020-610073 GCA_002080005.1 Gigantidas platifrons
GTACAGCTCAAGGCATAGTCTGATATATATATATACAGTACAGCTCAAGGCATAGTCTGATATATATATATACCGTAGTGCTATTTATACAATATTATTGTTATTATTACTGTGAAATGTCTTTGGTGATTTTAAAAAATGAAATTTGTCTAAAATGTATTGATAGTATAAAAATTGGCAAATAATATTCATTTAAATTCAAGAAATATTTAATTTGATCGTCGTTCCCAAACCTGGAACTGGCCATTGTTTTGACAGACGACAGCATCAACGTTAAAGAAAAACGTATAATACATTGTACATTGTACACTGTTAAAAGCGCTCAGGTGATGCCGTTTAGACGCCATCTATTTAAATGAAGTAACATTGTTCTAAGCTCTGCCCATCAGCATAGTAATGACTCCAACAATAGTACTATGTGAGTGCATAATACAACGACGCTATTTATTTGTAAAATTATGTTTTGATAATATCATGTCAATTATAATGAAAGTTTCTTACATGAAGAGTAATAATTTTTGATAATGTACATAGCATGCATTTTTTACCTGAAAAATATATATTGAATTTTACCCCATTTACAACTACATAATATGTTGTCAGATCTTTCATTTTTCTGCAAAAAAAAAAAAGTAAAATAAACAATATTTAAACAAAGATTTTCATTAACAACAGATATATTTCATGTGTCATTTTTATTGATTTCCGTGTTTAAACACAATACTGGCTGGTACCATAAATTTTTATATTTTGTTAAATAATCTAAACAGACATAAGAGAGACATTATTGTTTTGGAAATTATTAAAGTTTTGGTGTCATCATAAAATTTATTTCACCCGAAAATTACATTTATTCTTTCATTATGCATGATATTTTTTTTGTCAGAGTATATGATATGGTAGAGTCACAGAATGGTGTGTTTGATGAAGTACAACCTATGTTGACCTCACTTCTTGATGGGTATGTATCAAATTATAAAGACAACATTTAGCCATTTTCAAACTTAATTTCACCATTTGGAATTAACAAAAATTCATATCAGCATGTTAGTCTAGTATAATTGATTTTGATTGATTTTTGGTTTTTTAATGCCACTTTCAACAATATTTCAGCAATATCATGGCGACCAGTTTTAGTGGTGGAGGAAGCCGGAGTACCCGGAGGGAACCACTGATCATGGGAAAGCAACTGGTAAACTTTATCACTTGCGGTTGCGAGTCGAGTGCACCCTTTTTTGTAATTTACAAAGCCGGGCGCGAACCCATGCTGTATTGGTGATAGGCTTGTATGAGTTGTTAGATCCAATGATCTAACTCATTGAACCACCCGGGCCCCTTGTTAGTCTAGTAAGAACATATATCTTCACCATCTCATCAAAAGGTATAGGTTAAACAACAATCAATCACTCACTCATTAACTCATTTTCATTCTAAATATGTGTAATAGATCAGTATGAAGATTCTCTAGTGTTAATAGAACCATTGTGACAGTGTAATTATAATATAAGAAAAGTTTGAAGATGCTAAAAGGCTAATCAGAAGCTGTAAATGGAAGAAGGACAGGTAATCCAATGGCCAAAAGAAAAAGGAGAACAAAATAAACAATGATCTACAAAACACTAAGTTTTACTTAAGATTGAGCAAGACCAAAAATCTTTTACATTCTTTTTTTTTAATTTGGTGGTCAAATTTTATTTATGTCAAATTTATGTCATACTAAAATTATAATTTTTTGTGAGCCGCATCGGTGGTGTAATTGTTAGTGTGTTCGCCTCAAGTGCCATAGACCGTGGGTCAAGCCGAGATCGGGTCAAACCATAGACTATAAAATTGGTATATGTTGCTTCTTCGCTTATCATGCAGCATTAAGGCGAAAAAGTAAAGACTGGTTGGATCAGAATCAGGCTAATGTGTTAGAGTCACGGAGTGGAGCGACATGCTTCAGTGAGTTAGCACTATAAAATCCAACTAAGCGTGTTGGTTTAGTACAAAGCTGATCTCATCATCATCTCATTGAAAATTAACTTGTTCTCGCCATGATATAGATGAAAAATTGCTGAGTTGGCATTTAACTACATATCACTATCACAAAATTTTTGTGTTTATTTAATATTTAATCTAGGTACAACATATGTATAATGGCTTATGGTCAAACAGGAAGTGGTAAAACACATACTATGCTAGGATCTCACAAAAATGAGGATTACAGTCCCTCAAGAGAGCCACATCCTGATGAAGGAGTTATACCTAGAGCTGCAAGAGAATTATTTAGGTATTTATAGTAATTACTAACAGTGTATTAAAGTCTAGAATGAGAACTGGCCGTTAAATACCGGAAAATTGATACAGTGGAATAAACTTTGAATGATCACTGACTGTGTTAGTGAAGTGACAGCTTTTTTTTATATTTGAGTTAAAATTACACATAAAACTGGTTAGGAGGGTTTTGAAATGGCCGTTTACACTAATTCAAGATAACCATGGCAGGTTTGACTGAAATTGAATTTTTTTCTCTATGAATATTAATACAGAATATGTTTAATACAGAAATCATGAATATTTGCTGTCAAATTAGTTTCATGCAAATGATTTAAATGTTATGAGGTTATTAAACCAGCCCATATCATGTTACACTGAAAATAACATTTTATTCAGATGGACCCTTCACCAATTTATTACCATAGCTTGATAGATTTTATTTCATAACCATAATTTTTACTATTATCAAGTTAAATATTATATTTGAAATCAAATGTCCCTGAAATTGCAGTCAGGTTTCTTCCACCAATAGACAACCGAGCACCACAATAAAATTGAGTAGTCCCCAACTGAGCAGTCCCCCTCTTATAAGGCTTTAGCTTCTGCAATGTAATTTTGGTGATATAAAAGGGGTGGCTTCTTTTGAGAGGGACAATTTACTAGTCTTTTACTATCTCACTGCATCTGAAATCTGGTCTAATAAGAAGGTGCCCTTATAAGAGTGGAACCTCTAAAGGCTGTGCCATCTGCAAGGATTGATTGATTGATTGATGTTTAACGTCCAGCGAGCAATTTTTCAGCTATATTCAGGACGAGAATAATTTAAATGTCACGGGACTCGAAACAAGGAAAGGTGATGGGTAGGGATGGATAATTTTGCCAGTGCAACAGGTCTCCTATGGACCACTCATCATGAGCATAATGCTCATAAAGAGCTGTTACACTGGTTCTTTAACGTGTGAAGAGGGTGGCAATCTCTCAACACGTGGCCTCGGTTTTATTTATGTCTCATCCGAAGGACGGGTTGGTTGTCAATTTATACATCCCATTCAACCGACGGATGCCCCTTCAAGCCGAAGAAGCTCTCGATCACATTTCTATACCCCGGGGTTCCCGCGGAGTTGATCCCTTTTAGAGGACTAGTGCCTCTAGGACGGAGAAACCTGGTGCCTATTCTACCCCCGGCACACACTCTGGGAGGGGGTACATCTGCAAGGAAAAAGAGGCCTTATTAAAGGGTGGCCTCCCTTGAGAGGGACAATTTACTAGTAATTTACTATCTCACTACATCTGAAATCTGGTCTGATAAGAGCATGGCCTTATAAGAGTGGAACCTCTAACGGCCACGCCTTCTGCAGGGAAAAAGTGGCCTTGTTAAAGGGTGGCCTCTCTTGAGAGGGACAATTTACTATCTCACTGCATCTGAAATCTTGTTTTTGGTGAGAGGGGCCTTATATAAAAGGGGAACTAATGTATTGTTGAAATAGACATTAAACTGAAAGTTTAATGCACTGTTCCCACCATTACTTAATTTCAGGTTGATATCAGAGAAACAGACAGGAACACATACAGTAGAAGTCTCGGTGGTTGAAATCTACAACAACGACATCCGTGACCTTCTGAGTCATGACCCTAACATCAAACATGATATTAACACTGGACCTGATAACTCCATTACCTTACCTACTATTATATCAAAGTAAGATTTTATTTTCAGCAGACTAACATTTTGAGTTCGAACCCTGCTCAGGTGAGGTGTACTCGATACAATATTATGTGATAAAGTTTGTCAGTGACTTGCTGCAGATCTGTGGTTTTCTCCAGGTACTCCGGTTTCCTTCACCTAGAAAACTGAATGTGTTGATATAACTGAAATATTGTTGAAAGTGGCATTAAACACCATAAACCATATTTTCAGCAGTGTTAAATACTATGAATTCCTTTTTATTTGTTGAATACCAATTTCGTGGATATCCTTTGTGCACGACGAAAAGCATATTTAGCAAGAGAGGTTATGAAGTAAGTATCAAATCCACTAACGATCGTCTGTCTGTTTATCTATGAAAATTGATACCAACAAAAATAAATAAAATCGCAATAAAAAATGGACATTACATGGGGAATGGTATTATATGATGCTTGATTTAAATTAAGACTGTTAAAAATGACTGAAATTTTGTCACCACTGAAGTTGTAAGTTAGAATCCCGCTCGTGGCGAGGTATAATTGATACATCATTATGTAATAAAGTTTGTCAGTGACTTGCAGCAGGTCAGTGGTTTTCTTCACATACTCCAGTTTTTTCCACCAATAAAGCTGACTGCCACGATATAACTGAAATAATTTTTATTGTTAAAAGTGGCATTAAACACTATAACCATAATTAACCCTGAAATATTGTTGAAAGTAGTGTTAAACTACCATAATCCATGAAAATAATTGTTTAAGAATGAAATATGCCATGCCATTAGAACAGTTCCAAAATTTAATGATGTGAAAATCTTACATACAGAGTCAATATTGATACTTCTTATGCATTTTATACATGACTGATGACTCCCATCTTGATATGATAAATTTGTTACACAGTTTTCAATATTTTCTTTTGTCAGTTTAATCTAAATTCTTTCTTTTTTCTCTATGAATAACACAGAATTCCATCCAACATACTGCTAAAATACTATTTACACATATGCATGCAACTTATACTACATGTACATGTATATTATTTCCAGACCAGTAGACACAGTATATGATGTCATGTGCCTTGTACAGCACGGTCTGTGTACACGTAGAGAGTCAGCTACACTAGTACACGAACATTCTAGTCGGTCACATCTGGTCGTCACACTGACAGTCATCTCAAAAGCTCCAAGTTTCTTCTCAAAGACATCTGAAAGTAAGATTTTTCAGTGTCATATTTTTGTATTGTAAATGTCTCATAAAAAGATGTTTTGACATTGTATTCTTTTCAGCTCACCTTATACAAGGCTTATGGAGATTTTATACTCACTTTGTATCCATCATCTGTTAAAAAAATATTACAATATATTTTTAATCTACTCTGCAGCTATTGGACCAATTTATACCAAATTAGTTGAGGCAGGAGGTTTCGTGGGTTATCCCCTTTTAAAATGGAATCCGAATTGGTTTCCAAAAAGCTAAGATGGTCACCTATACATTGAAATAGATATTCTGATTCTTTCTGTGTTTTAAGAACAGGCTGAAATATAAACTGTTGGTATACCATACGATGTTGTTACTTGTATAATTGTTTTTCGGTATAAGATTTTCCTCTTGTGAAAATTATTCCTACAAAGATATTCTCCGTTGAAATCATAAATCTAAAGTAGACCGAAGTTGTCTTGGGTGGTTCTGTCTCATATACTTGTATCTTAGCAACCAATAGTCAATCCAAAATGCTAAATATTTTGATTTCTTGACATTGTCTGATTACCGATACATGTATATAGCTATTGGTTGAGACCTTGTTTTCCCTACATGTTATTTAACAGACCTTTAGTTCAGCCTCTGGGAAATTAAATTCTACCCACCAAATACCATTGAATTGATGGAAATGCCTAGATGTAGTGTTTATCAACAAGTAAAGAGTACTTCTCAATTGCAGGCTAGGGGTCGTTTCACAATCCATTTAGGGTACCAGTTATACTCATTACTGAAGATGCTAATGTGACTGTACAATGTAGAACAGCAATAAAAGTGCTGTTCTTTTACTGTAATTTGTGTTTAATGGACAGTCTCTCATGTTCATTTAATTCCATATCCTTTCTTGCTACTAAATGTTTATGTTACTTAATGTTTATGTCTTGATACGTCGTTGTTTTAAAAAAGAAAACATCAAAATGAGGTTACAGGTGATTTCTTTTAACAGAAAGTACAGGAAAAACATTGCCAAGTATGTACACACTTTTTGGCATGCACCCTGCAGTGTGGCCAGTATAGTTTTTTTGATTTTTTCTGGGTGATTCATTTATATACAGTCAAACTTTGTCGTGTCGAAGTCGTAGGGATCAATGATTTAACTTCAAAGTAGCTGAGTTTTCAAGTTACTGGGTGTAAATTGAGCTAGTATGTGCTACAAATGGGACCAATTTGTATTCTGGAGTTGTCAGAGGATACAATTTGTCTGTGTAAGACAAAGCAAAGTTTGACTGTATTTCAAATTTAGCGTGAGGATAAAAATATGGTTATTTCTTTGTTTAGTAGTCTTTGGACATTTACCTGTTCTTTTAAGTTTACTTCACTTTAGCAATTCTTTTGGCAATGATTTTATTTTTAGATTATTTATTATGACGTTACTGAATTGAGTGATCTCAAAAGTTAGATTTTCACAGTTGTTTTAAGTTACACAAGGTTGTAATGTATTACACATCTGGTTATTTATGAAAATATTTTTAATCAAGTTATTTGTTTTTATACTGAAAAATGCTAAAATAAATTTTAAAATAGTTTCATTTGTATTCAAATTTAATAGTTAATTTGAAGATAACACCCTTTGCTGATGTGAAATAAAAAGAAAGAGTCGATATTCAAAACTGCTTTAGGTGATGTGTTGTGTTCACAAGAATTACGTGACAAACAAGATATTGTGTGTACACTCTTTTTTGCCTGTGTTGTCTTGCTGTGGTGATATATTATCATACATATTCTTGTCTCAATATTTAATTTTTTGTTTATTTCCTTTTTGATTTTCAGCAACATAATATTGTTAATAAAAAGGTTTTTTTGTGTGTTGATGTCCATGAAATGTTTGAATTGCATGTACGTAAATTTGTGAGCTGATAAAACATATTAACAGAAGTTGTAGCAGATCACTCATCATATTCATATTTGACAAGTTCAGGTGGCGACTAAAGTCCCATTTGGATGACAAACTCTATCAATGACATTGACTCTTAGCAACTCTTGAATTTTGGCTTTGAACCATTATATTCAAAAGCACGACTTTGATTGGTTTGACGTCACCCAAGAGTCGCTAGAGTCAAACCCTTGAATGTAACGGGTTGAAAAATAATATGTGCGGCCAAACCCTACAAATTCTGGAAGTCCACTTGAACTTGCCCTCAGTTTTACTCTTTATTTGTAATGGCTGAATGTATATTCGCACAAGAGTATGAAGGGAGATAATAAATACACAACAATGTAACATTTAGTACAGAAGAGAAATAGTATAATGTTGATATATCATATTTTCAGTTTTGGGAAAAAGAAAATCAGACGGTCAGCTTTTGGATTGCATTCCAATAGGTCTTCTACAAGGTTGTTTTTGCTTGCTAGTTCTCATTCTCCATATTATCCATCATTATCAATAGACATTCCTATTACCTATTACAAAATGTTTACAAATACCACACACTAATTTTACCTATTCCCCTCATCAAGATCAATGAAAGGAACATTTGTAATATTACAACCAGCTTTTCCATTTCATGTGAAATCATTCCTAAAATAAATCGGTAGAGAATACCGAATGGACAACCGGAAAAGGATAAGCCAGAGAAAGGTATGCAAAAACAGAACACCGTTATTTTATTGATAGACATGAAGGTTCATTTTAAGACTACAGTTATTTAAATGAAAAAAGTTAAGTTATGTTGCATGGGAGTTGTTAAAAAAATACTTACTCTGGTTTATATGACAAGTCACTTGTATAGTACACATTTACCATCTACAGAAATAATCACATAGAATATCATACATATGTTGTTTGGGGGTTATATTTTTTTTTACAACAGCCATGATCTGCTATTACCTATATACATTTGTACACCATAAATCCTTTTCCCTGGAAATGTTCTTACATACACCTCAGTAAAACCAATCTATAATGTAAACAAATTGGCATACAAAATACATAAAACTATTTCAAGACATGGGATTATGGAAGTTTGATATCACTTTCAACAATATTTCAGTTATATAGCAGTGGTCTGTTTTAACGTAGAGGAAATGAAATACCTGGAGAAAACCACTGACTGACCTGCTGCTAGTTACTGAAAAACTTTATCATATAGGGTAGTTTTATATAAATAAAATAGTTTATATTTAACCCCTTTTAAGAATTATCCTAAATATTACATACCAGTTACCTCTAAATAAATCCACCTAAATGTAAAGAATTTTTTTATTAGTATGAACCTCAGATTTAATTAGATGATTTGATAGACCAAAAAGTACTCATACAGTGGTCCCACTCTTATGAGGCCACCCCTTTTGGCTTTATTAGAGAGGTTACAACTTTGAAGGGATTAGTATAGTAGTATTTTACTATATAGTTGGATCTGAAGACTGTCATTTGATGAGAGTAGTCTTTTAAGAGGGGACTGCTGTAATACATTGCATGTATTTTCTTTTTCATATGTAATCTTTTCATTAAATACAAAAATACCACTACCATATGCTTATACTACCTTTACAGTGCTAAATATATATTTTTACATTTATTCCTATTTTTACTATTATTATCTTTGCACACGATACAGTACTATCTAGCTTGATATGAAAAATTATTGTTGATTTCTATTTGCAACTTTGGGAAATAATTCTGATGTCATTAATGTCATCGAACCACTTCCATAGTGTAATGATTAGCATGCTTGTTCAAGCGTGGTAGATCATGAGTTCGAGCTCTGGTCAGGTCAAACCAAAGACTATAAAATTGGTATTTGTTGCTCCTCTCACAAGGCACGTAGCATTAAGGAGAAAGAATAAAGACTGGCTGGCCCAGAATCAGGATAATGTGTCTTGAGTGGAGCGACATGTCTACCCAGGTGTTGGTCTAGTACAAAGAAGATATCATTATCCTCTCATCGAATGTAACTTGTTCTTGCAATGATATAGCTGAAATATTGTTGATTTGGTGTTAAACAGCAATCACCCTCTCATTTAAATGTCATCCTTAGAAATTCTCAAGAAACATACATCATTGATATGTTTTGGTTGATTTGGACTTATCACCATATCTTGCTTTCGATGCAATATTGTTCTGAGATGTCCATTCTCCCGAAATGATAGTATAGTGTTCAGTTTTGTTGATGGAGAAAGGTGCAACAACTTGTTGCAAGTTTTTATTTATTTTTTTATTGCATAATTTTTATATAGCGCATTATCTAATATTAAAATTACTCGAAGCGAAGCGCTTTACATAAGAAAAAAAAACAAAACTCAAATTACAAAAAGCAAAAAGCAATATACAGAATAAAACTATTCACAGATAATTGTGAAACACTACCTATGAATTTGGCAAAAGGAAAAGCTATAACTAAAAGTAAAAATTCAGAAAATGGTGTCTAATAAAAGTGGGGTTTAACACAGCCATGCAAAATTTCAAAAAGTAAGTTACTTACTCTGTTATCATATAATGTTATATCAAATGAACCTGGTCATGGGCTGTAATTGAACTCACAACTTAAGTGATAGGCACTGATTACATAGGTAGATGTAATTGCAACTTTAAGGTGGTACCATACAATTCAGGTAAAATTTGATCTGCTCGTTTAATTTTCTTATTTTTTTGGCAGTGTGTTTGAATATATCCACTGTAATGAATATCACAATTTTAGTAATTCCAACCAACAGACTCAGAGCTATAAATTCACTAGCCACATAGCAGCTTTTCTCTCTGTTGTTTTGATCACCGAGATGCTTGAAATCTGCATACAAACATCATATGATCAAAACGTTCAACTGATTTTAAAGAGTTATCTCCCTGTAGTGTTAGGTACCACCTTAACACAATTATGACCATGATATGACCACGATATAACATTTGCATATGAAAAGAAATGGGAAAAAAATGTTTATAATTTCCATCTATTTAACAAAGATAATTGATATTTTGAAATATTGGTACAACTTTACATGAACTCATATGCTTTTGAAGACAAGGTGAAATACAATTTTAAAATAATAAAAAAAAGAGACATTGATCAACACTAGCAAAAGATTATTTAAACTTCTTAGAATTGTTGCCCATATTTGAATTGTAAATACCAGGAAGCCATTGTTTACCAACCACTTGCTTTGGCTCTGATATATGGTATCAGAAGATGAATTTGAGAAGGGAGCAGATTTGAATTGGTTTTTTGAAAAAAAAAGAAAAAGAAAAAGTTCCACAAATTTTTTTTTATTAGATTTCATAAATATAGACATTTTGTACAAAATTTTAACAGTTTTTGTTGTGTTTTTTTTTGAGGTGTTTCTAGAAATGAAATGAGAAATAAAATGGATCTCTTCCTACCTCTATGAGAATACCCCCATCTCATTATATCCTCCTCCCCCTCCTCAAGCCCTCATGTTTGATTTAAAATCCACAGAGAAAAATATCTATCCCTGTAATCAAGTACTCTATTCAGTCTGTTACTGGTTGTTTTATAGAAATTCTATTGTGCATGTATTAGTAGGTTGAAGGAAAACTTACTATTTGAGAGAGGGGGGTGGGGTCATGGTGCTTAACATCACATTCAACAATATTTCAGTTATATTGTGGCATCAGTTTTATTGGTGGAGGAAACCAGAGTACCTCGAGAAAACCACCGAGCTGCCGCAAGTGATTATTTGAATATCAAATATTCAAATATTTCATGATATTGTAATCCATTTTTGTACACACATCTCTACAGCAGTATTTATACAAACATGTACATGTATATTCATATATATTATTCAGAGAGAAAATTATATTGGGTTTAACATGGAACAATTATCTCTGGTTCCAGAAGTTTTGTTCAAGCCTTATATTCTTATAATCACTGTTTAAACTTGATTTTCATAAGGCTTGGGCAAGAATTAGAACATAACAAAAACAAAATCCTTTTTCAGTTTAGTTCTCACTATTCAAATGTATTTTTGCATGATAAATTTGTTTTGAAGAAATCTTTTTTTGCAAAAAAATATCCACAGAGAAAAAAGGGGGATTATTCATGAAATGCTGCATACATTTATAACACACTTTCCATTAGAATAACTTTAAATATAATTTTAAAAAAAATTCTCTGAAGGAAAACATGTAATGTAATATATTTTAATCTGTAACAAATAGTGTGTCAATTTTATTCAAATTCCACATTACCCTGGAAAATGTTTGCAATTTATGAAAACAAATGATGAAATATACATGTACTGGGTATTTTAAAAAAATGGTTAAGTTTGAGGTATTAATGTTATATTATATTACAATATTAAATAATATACAACTAATACATTAATTTTATGCTATGTTTATGCAATATATTATTTTTATATGATAGATAATTAACTAAAAGTCTGTATTTACATTCTATATATGCAAATTATAGTGCATTCTTTATATAATATTTTTGACAATGATTTTTGTGGTTTTTGTAGCAACTCCACGTGAAAATAACAAAGGGAGATCAACCTCCTTGTCAGCATCAGCTACCTTGCCGGCAAACATGGCTAATATGTGGCAGTCCAATGAAGTAACTACTAATTCAGCAGGCCATGCTGTTATCAAAACCAAGTTACAGTTAGTAGATCTAGCTGGTAGTGAATGTGTTGGTAGGTATTTGTTATACTTTTTCCCCCTGTAAAATTGTTTTTTGAGAATTTTCAGTCAGTTTGTGACCAAAACTGTAATGCTTAAACAAAGACAAATTTAGATATATTTATAAACCTTGGTCAATTGGATGTATTTTCCCATATTTCATTACTTTAAAGAGATGAATATCTTTAAAAAAAAATCATAGTATTACGTTTTTTTAAAGCAATTTTTCATCCAAAAAAACAAATTTGAACACAATTTGAAAATTAAATGATCATTTTGGAGCAGTACAATATCATTATGAATGGATATAGTTGTGGTGGAAGAAAGATTCTGTTGGTTATGCCTGTTCCACCTCCATAACCTGTATGTTAATTTATATGAAAACCATTGTTTCATGTTGATCTCTAACTGATATGTATTTAGGAGTTTCCATAGTAACATAGCAAACTTTGAAATTTCCTGCTGGCCAGTATTGAACAAATTATGAAAGATACAATCTGAATAGTCTGTATTTCCTTGGAATTTTGTGAGGCGATTAATGAAATAGGCTCATGAATTATTCATGAGTTCGAAGGTTTTCAAATAAATTGACCAATGGATGATGGAGTAGAAACAAGCTTAATCAATTTTGGGTTACAGACGATAGAAGATGAAGTACCAAGAAAAACCCAGAATGAGCTAGTAAATACTTGGATATCATATGGCAACAGGCCAAGCTTTGAACTGTCCATCTACATAACTGATAGGTATTAGGATAGTAGCTTATCAGTCACCTTAAACGACTAGGGTCACAGTGTTTCCGCCCCATGTTTTTGAATGACCCAGAAAATGTACAACACATTTTATATATTCCTTAGCTTTTGTGTTTTTGCAGGAATGAGTGGGGTGAAAGGTCAAGCTCTAAGAGAGGCTTCAAATATCAACAAGAGTTTATCTGCCTTAGCTGATGTGTTAGGTGCTTTAGCTGAACACAGACCACATGTTCCATATAGGAACACACGACTTACACACCTGTTACAAGATTCTATAGGTAATTTATACATATGATTACATTGTTATTTATTGGTAATTTATACATTTAAAGTTTGATCTGAGGGGGGGAGGTATTTTTATCATTGTCAGTATCAACGTAATGGCTCTGATATTGCAAATTATCTGTGAAACACATCGTGACATCACCAATAAAAACAGTAACGTCAGTTTTGAAGGTCTTACATCACCAAAAGTTGCTGCTGTATTAACAATGATGTAGTTAATGGTAAACACAAATATTAAAATTCTATGATTTTTATATAAATTTATGATTGAATATTAGATTTATATCACTTTAAATAAGTTTTCAGCTATAATTTGGTGACCATGTTTATTACTGAAGGAAGCAGGAATTGCATAATAAAAGTAAACAAGCATCAATAATAATTTTTCTCGTTTAAAGGCATATTGTCTACCACAATCGTAATTTTTTATACCCAACATTTTTGTCGTTTTCCGTACTGACCTTCATAAAATGAAGATTAAACACCGAATTATTGGCGAATACATTACGAAACGTTAAGATTCAAACAACATTTAACGAGCACGACAATTTGAAGTGTTTGAATCTTAACAGTATTTTCCTTTCCTCAAAGCTAAACCCCCGAGAATTCCAAACTTCCGTTTTTTATAGGTGGCGCTGTTACTTTCACTTTGAGTTTTTGTCATCCTGGACAATAATTCCGATAACGATAGTTTTGGGTCTTTTTTGTCAAAAAAAGAACACCAATCGTATCTTTTGCAGCATAACTGTTTAATGATAGCTTAAACAAATCATTTATGGACAGTTAAAATTTTTCAACAAAATCGTAGACAATATGCCTTTAAGCTACAAGTATAGCACACATCACTGTGTTGGACACCAACAATTACCTTGATGGAGATAAAATAGTGTTTATATAGATCATTGATGATCTTAAACCACTAGGCCACTGTATCCCCTATAAACTATGGAAAGCATTTATTGCAGTTTATTCGTTTAACTTGCAGATCAAAAAGGTATTTTTTATCCTTATTTTAATGGGGATTCTGTTTATAAAGCTACTAAATTGAAGTCAGACATTTATGGTGTTCTAAATTATGAACTTTAATAAAAATTTAATCTTACAAAAACTTTGGTGGAAGCCTTGTAGTAGTTTATACTTTGTATTAGTTGTGGAATTGGGCATACTGATGACAGTATTTATAAGAATACTTTAACTTTTATTTAATAATATTTCCAATTGTCCCACATCTTTGGTGGGGAAAGAACAGTAAAATTGTAATAAATCATGAGAATTTTGAAAATTATAACAACTGAGAAACAAATCTTTATTTTTAATATGGTGCAAGACTACCTTAAATTCTAAATTAATGTTTTATTTTTTTCTAATTAATATAGTGGACATTTAATAAAGATTATCGGAATCGGTTAACTTAACTGATCAACTTTTGATAATAAATGATTTCCAGCCTAAAATTATATTGAGAATAGCATGCTTGCTTCAAGTGAAGTAGATTGTGGGTTCGAACCTTAGAAAGGTGAAAACAAAGATTATAAAATTGTTCTTTGTTGCTTGTCAGCTAAGCACACAGCAACAAGGTGTAAGAGCAAAGACTGGTTGGCTAGGAATCAGGATAATGTATCTGAGTGGAGCAACATTTATACCCGAGGATTATTGTTTCAGTGAGCTAGTTACTAGTATTATTAATATCCAACTAAACGTGTTGGTCTAGTACAAAGCAGACATCGACCATCTCATCAAAATGTAACTTGTTCTTGTCATAATATCGCTGAAAAATTGCTCACTTGGTGTTAAACAACAATCAATCACTCATATTGTAGGTAAATTGTATTTAAAAACAAATACATCAGACAATTAAGGAGTTTTATCTGACTGATTGCAATTATATCACCAGAAAACTTTGTTTCATTTCTGTGAAACTGCATCGGTGGTGTAATGGTTAGCATTCTCATCTTCAGTGAGGTAGATCGTGGGTTCGAGCCCCAATCGGGTCAAACCAAAGACTGTATTTGTGGGTATTTGTTGCTTCTCCGCTAAGCACACAACATTAAGGAGAAAGAGCAAAGACTGGTTGGCTCGGAATCAGGATAATGTGTCAGAGTGGGGTGACATGTCTATCTGCAGATTGTTGTTTCAATGAGCTAGCACTATAAAAATCCATCTAAGCGTGTTGGTCTAGTACAAAACGAACCTCATTATCATCTCCTTTGTATCGATATTTCTGTTTTGTCTTGGCGATACATTTTGTGAACATAATTAAAACTAAGCCATTAATTTTTTTACAGGAGGTGATGCCAAACTGTTGATTTTACTGTGTGTAGCTCCTGCTCAGCGATATATAACTGAATCACTACAATGTCTAGGCTTTGGTGCTAGGGCTAGACAAGTACAAAGAGGTCAAACTAAACGTCGTCTTCCTTCCTCGGCAGAAAAAGTCAGTGTGGACATGCCAAAAACTAGATCTATATCCATGACTGGACCTGCTCCTTTTGGACCAAGATAGCATTTTCAATTATATAGTTGAATCTCTATATCTCAAACTCGGACAAGTCGTTTTCTTGGTTGCCATTGATGAGAGAGGTCCTTACCAGAGGGGAATTACTGCAGTTTTCACCTTAATTTATCCCATATACCTCAAATATTTTGAAGTAAAATCAGTGGTTTGTTTCAATTTGTCACAAAGTTTCGACTATAAAATAAAATCTGCTTATCCAGTAATATGTATATATTCAGTAAAAACTTGTCTTACAGGCATGAGTCTTTGATTTTACTTCTCAAAGTACACAATGTATTGCATTTCAGTACTGGTAAATTGATATTGAATGTGATCATGACCTTATTTTAAGGGTCCATTAAGCAGTTGCAAGAGACTAGTCCGACAATACTGTTTATTTTAAACTGAAAAAATATATATTCAGGAATGTTGAATATATTAATGCATTTATAAAAAGTTTAAAAAGTAACAATTTTTTTAGACTATAATTTTATTATGTATTGACTTTAGTTAACATATTTGTAATGGCAAAATATGAATGAAAATGCATCTTCTGTCTTTAACATTCCAGAAATGATGAACTGTGATATTTTTGTGTTTCCCATTGAAACGGTAAAACCCATATTAACTGTGATATGATTAATTAAAACATGATTTGACTTATACTTGTTATCTTTTAAATAAGTTGCACGTTGATGTCATAAATGAAAAATTGATTAATGGTTGGTTGCTCAACACCCAGTGATAAATATCTCATAAATATTCATGACGAGAACAAGGCTAAAGGAAAAGGCCATGGTCTTGACAAGTTAGAGTGAAAATTTAAATGACAGTAAAAAAAGACATTTGTGTTAATGAATGTTAAAGATAGTATACCATAAGGTAGAATTTGGTCATTGAAGTTGCCTGTTGCACCAAATAATGGGGATCGCCATTTTTCAAAACTCTCCAATGTGGAGGAGACAAAAGCCTGAAAAGGGGCGTATCCATTCTCGGATTATACCTTCCCGTTACGTCACGCAATCAGTATCGTATATTATATCAGCATTGATCAGTTGCAATTTTTTCATTAAAAATTATGTAAATCGTAAAATAACGTGGTATATATTTATCTTTTGATATTTACACAATCATTATGACTTATGTTAAGCATTTTATTGCACTAAGTAACGAAGGGAAAGAGTGAGAAGATTTTTTGTGTGTAATTACTGATCCGGACAGGACTACCTGTCAACACAATGATCATCGATCAATGACCTCGAAAAACACGGGAAAGTATGACAGCATTGGGGACAAAAAAGAAAAGTTAAAAATGAGTTATTTAACCTACGGCCAATCACGTAAATCATGAAATTATACGTAGAACCCCACTCCCTCGATACAAATAAACTCCTTTGTTTTATGAAAATGTAACATGGGATGGGAATATTAAGAACAAAATTAGAACGATATACATTTATAAACATTGTATTGCAGTTGATCTGATATTAAAACATAACCAAACGGGCACGATGTTAGAAAGAGTCAGATACATGTTATTTATTCAACTAACATGATACGACCGAGTGATGTCACATGAAGAGGTGTCATGGCCGCTTACACTACGACAGGAAATTCCAAATATTCATATTTTTAATTTTTATATTAATGTTAATAAAGGTGTTTTTTTTTTTTAAATAACAAGTTATTTACGAATAACAAGTTATAATTAATTGAATTAAAACAACTTTTCAACTGACTGGTCTTTTCCTTTAATTATATGCAGAAATGAGTAACAAATGGAACATCCACGACCAGGACGTAAACTTTTGACTGCCACTGAAAATTATAGCGAGTTAGGTAGGGACAAAAAACATTAGGCCTATATTTTTTTAAATCGACAAAAGGCGTCTTTAACATGCAAGAAGCGTGGCACACCGAACACAGGTCCATTGCCAAATTTTCGGTATTATTATGTCAACCCTCCGAAGGACAATACCTGAGGTTGTGCTGGGAAGCTCTGGGAACCATCAGCAGTAACAAGCATTAATTTTTGATTTCTTATGCAAACGTTCATTCTTTCTCCTTATGATATTCCCTTCCCTATGATCATCTAGGCCAAAATTATCTCCATTTTAATGTGGTATTATGTGAGAGATTAAAATGTGGTGAAAAAAAAATAAGGATGGAGGTCAAGTGATAGCAAAATTTCATTTGGTCTTCAGCCAAGCGAGCTAAAAACAGTTAATTGAACGTATAAAAAGTAGTCAAGTCCAAAATTGAACTCAGTCTGCATGTCATGGTCCCTGACCTTGTGTGTAAATTGAAAATAATTTGCTCAAGGGGAACTTTAGTTATTGAGCAGAAACCACATGTGGGACATTTTACGGACATAGATAGAACTTAATGCCCCCCATCATCAGTAACTACCTGGTATAAAATCAGTCGTATGATTTCTGAGGAAAAAAAATTATAAACATTATCCCATTTAGTTATCATAAGCTCTAAGTGTTGATGGCCATCTTAGATTTCCGATCTGCAAAAAAAATGCTTTGTAAAGGACCATCAAATGCTCATTCATGTAATTTGTGTTTAGTAGAATACGAGATGACCAATATAATTTTCAGTTTCCTCTAGCGATGGCCATCTTGAACTTTAGATTGAAAAACAAAAGCTTTGCAAAGAACCATTGATCCATAGAACATTCCTGAAAGTTTATTTATAAATCACAAAGTGGTTTCCAAGAAGATGATTGGCTTGGCTTGGTTTGGTTTATGCTGTTTAACGCCACTTTCAACAATATTTCAGTTATATCATGGCGGTCAGTTTTATTGGTGGAGGAAACTGGAGTAACCAGAGAAAAGACGATTGGTAAAAAGACGGCTGCATAACAAACGAGAACACCTTGAACACAATATCAAATATTGGTAAAATAAAACACTTTGGACTATAACTTTCTATATTGGTTATACCATAAACGTTGATAAGAAGGAACTGTACTGGCTGTGAACTTATGGTGGTAATTGGATTTACATAGATATGTTCCATTTGTTGTAAACACTTGCCGGTCCTTTCCTAATTCATGACTTATCACCAGGTTTGTAACTAGAGTAACACGACAGGTGACAATAGTGCAGCAGGAACTGCTTACCCTTCCAGAGCACTCAAGTTCATCCCAATTTTTAGTGGGGTTCATGTTGCTTGATCTTTACTGTGTACTGTTTCGTAGATCGTTTTTTTGACTTCTGGCCATTGTGTTGTCTGTCCTTCTTCGATTTATGGATTCTGATTACCCCTTTGGTATCTTCAAACTCTTCTTACATCTACTTATGTAATCACTTAAGTTTGTGAATATGATTCCCATCCATGGTGTTGTGTATTTAATACAACTTTAAGGTATAAAGTATGTTAGTTATTAGTGGCATGTCTCTGAATAATCGGATGTTTCCCACAATAAATCCAATGTCAATATATAACTGAAATATTGCTTCAAGTGGTCATAATCATCAATTATGATAATCGATAAATATAATTTACAAGACAATAATTAGAATACTGAAAGGATGTATAAACAAACTGGTCTTTATATTTAGTACTTTTCTATCACTTTTATCGAGAATATCTGTTTTTTCGCAGAAAATCATGACAACAATCATGCATCTCTCTCTGAATCTTCTGGTACAGTAAACCTGTCTAAATCAACCACCCTTGGATTTTTTTTCTCCAAAATAGGCAGGTGTTTGTATTAGACAGGTTAGATTTTCAGAGATACCAGACATTGGAAAAAACAGTACATTTAATGTGTGATTTATACAGGATTTCATTTATTCTGGGTTTGGTATAGACAGGCCTCTCACTGAACAAAAAAATAATTTATTTCTTGTATATATATATATATACACACAATACAATTGCATATAATATTTTTTTTAGAAATTAAAAAAAATTACAGACAAAACAAACATTTCCTTATAAAAACATGGTTAACAAATTCTTGGCATAATTGAAATATATGATTATCAGATTTCAGAAATATATATAAAACAGATCTAATAAATATTCTCAGACCATATAAAACACAACAAATAACAATATATATATATGTAGGTGGCAGATGTTTCAGCAGGGTGATGGGACATAACAGTGGAAATTTGTAACCCTTTTAGCACCATTTTAAATACATCTATACTTGTATACTTGGTTGTTCATGTGTCTTTAATGTACATTTATCCTGCAATTAGAGCTTTAACTATCAAACACAAATATGATGTGCAAATAATTTTTTGTTACTTTTTTCTACCTAAATTGGAAAAAAAAATTAATCATATTGTATACTGTAAGAATATCATTTTTGGTCTCGACTATAATGGAACTACTTTTTCCTACATACATTTTAAAATATCAATCATTTTTTATGTAAATATGACTACATTTAGAAAGTAATACTAATATGTCTCTGTAACTGTACCGTCTGTTTTGGGAAGTGTTATATGTAGGAGGCTCAGTTTTTGGTGGGAAAGGCTTTTTACCGATTTTTAAGTTTGCAACAATAAAAATATGGCATAAATTGCAGGATAAAATAAAATATGTGCATTGTCCAAGAATATGCATTTAATCAGCAAAAGAGAAAGCCTTTACATTTTCTCCTGTTTCTTAGCCTCACACACACATTATCTATATCCTTCAACAATGTACATATAGTAAATACAAAACAAGAACCATTGGCATTTAAGTCGTCCAAATAAAAAAAAATCACTTAAGTGTACACTCGATTTTTTGCAGAAATACTACAAATACCACCTCTGAAATGACCTTTCACACTGCTAAAATGTCCTGCAGATATATATATATTTATCACTTTTCATAAATATTAAACTTCAATGAGGACAATCACATATATACAATCATGTAAAAAAATATATATTTTCTTTTTCTTTATAAAACATTACAGAAAAACAAAGTTTATTATTTACAGAAAACTCAGATCATATTTAAAAATACATACTAACAACAATCTAAAAGTCAGATAGAGTCAAAACAACACAAAATACCAGGAAAATTATGAGTATAGAAAACAGACTTCATCACTAATTTATCACAAATTTATCAAAACTCTCCTAACAATACACAGTAACTACTATAAATGATCTAACCTCAATTAAATTTATCATTTTTGAATAAGCAATTATTTTTATAGAATATTTTTTTTTTACATATTTTTAAAATATGTATTTACGAGTTTTTTTTTTTAATATAAAAATGCACTGCACAATATTCTGAAAATTGTTTTAGATAAATTCTCTATTAAAAATAAAAAAAAGGTAAACGTTAAGAAAATCTAAGACAACATTGATTTATGACACTGCTACTAAACTTAAAATGTCATACATGTATCACATCTGTGGATTATTCACAAGTGTGTATACAATGATCTGACTAGAAAAAATAACTGTTGTACAAAATTGTGTAAAATCATACAAACTTGTGACATGAAGTCTGTCATTGTGAGGTAATAATTCTGGAATGTATGGCCATTTATAATAAGGTTAATATGTATCTAGACACAAAAAAAGGAAAATAACGAGTCCCTGAATAAATTTAATGAGTCACAGGAAGTTCTAATCAGTTCCAAAGGGGGGGGGGGGGCTCTCTTGAGGGGGGCAATATAGTAGTATTTTACTATCACAATGGATCAGAAATAACAGCTGATAAAAGGGATGGCCTTATAAGAGGGACTACTGTACAAGCAATATTTTTAAGTTTTGATTGTCTTCTTCACACTTTTCCCTCTGACTAGTAACCATGTTTATGCTCTGAGTTTAACATACTTTGAATGATCTGTTTATATAATAGTTTATTAGCATCAATACCCCAGACAAAATCTAAATGGTTCCAAGTAGGTATTTCTGTACTGTTATATTGTGTCTTTAGCTGTGATATCAAGTACAACACATCCTATAATAAAACAATAATATCATTACATCTTATTACGTGAATGCATTCTTGTCCTTTGATCTTTTTATGGTTTATATTAACAGAATGTAAGCAACAGCTAAGAACTATGAAATAATACATGTAGATAAGAGATCATGCACACTTCAAATCTGGGCTGTAGTTTTATTACTCTCAGAGAGCCGTGCAAAAATCAACGACCTAAATGTGATATTGCATGGTTTCATGTTACAAATCATTTATACCATGGTTTTCCAAGATAAACTGTTAAACAATCTCACGCTTCATGTTCACGTTCGATTGTTTAACCATTTAATTCGAAAAACCGTGGAATAAATATTACAAGTACAGTGAATGCAAATGTAAAACTAGAAAATTGAATGCCCCCGTCTCACCCTTATCCACCTCAACCCCCCCACCCCAATTCCAATTTACTACCTTAACTTTTGGCTTGGTTCTGAGGAATGTGTAGGGGTATAATGCAAAGAAAACGTCTTGAAGAGACAAAATGGATTTTCAATATAACTTAATTTGAAGGAATGGTATATTATTCATCGGGTGTGATGTAGAAAACTTATGTATAGACATTAAAAGGGGTTTGTGTCTTAGTTTGTGTCTGTAAGACACATACAATGCCCCCGCGGTTATAATTGCAAAAGGGTAAACCAATGTTTTGCTTATTCAGCATCAAGCAGAAATGACTGAAATAAATGAATCTGTACCTAACAATGTGATGTTCGATTGATTGATTGATTGAATGGGGTTTAACGCCATTTTCAGCAGTATTTCAGCCATATCGTGGCGGTCAGTTTTAGTGGCGGAGGAAGCCGGAGTGCCCGGAGGGAGCCACAAGTATAAGGAGCGTTGTTTACACGTTAACAGGTTTCAGTGGCTAAGTTCATATATGCATAATTTTGTAAAAAATTGTTGAAAATCAAAATCCATATAATATGCACACCTTCAGTGTTGGTACTAACTGTCTACAAAATATAAAAGGTCTAGCTCAAAAACTGTAGGAGGAGTTAGCCGGACAAACCATATATCCTATATGGGGGCATAAATGAAAAGTCTTAACTACCTGTCATTTTGAGAATATTTGATGAAAATCAAAATCCTGTGGACATGCACACCTCCATGATGTGTATAAACTTCCTACAAAATATTAAAGCTGTAGCTCCAAAACTGTAGGAGGAGATAGCCGGACAAACCATGTATTTATATCCGGACGGACGAACAAAATGACTAAGTCCAACTACCTGTCATTTTGAGAATATTTGATGAAAATCAAAATCCTGTGGACATTCACACCTCCATTATGTGTATAAACATCCTAGAAAATATTAAAGATGTAGCTCCAAAACTGTAGGAGGAGTTAGCGAGACAAACTATGCATACTAAGTGTGACGAACGGACAGACAGGGGTAAAACAATATGCCCCCCCCCCCCGACCAATAGTCGCGGAGGCATAATTAATGGTTCTTAATGTAGATCTCAAAATTAAACTTGACTGGTATTTTATCTTTCAAAGCTAGTTTTAAAATTTCAAGTCAATGTAATATATAGAACTTGAATTCATGTATGGGAATCAATAAAACATCACTCTGCACAAAATTAAGAGGCATAACTTTGAAACCTTAAATTGCCAGATATCTCAAATTCAAACTTGACTTGTATTTTATATCTGTCTAAAGCTATTTTTAAAATTTCAAGTTAATCAGACAACTAAAACTTGAAATATTGACCAGAAACCAAACTTGACCTTGCCCATCCGTTTGCCAGCATATCCTTCGTCAACCCTAGCCTTTGTCTTAATTTTTTCAACCTACTTGCCCGCAGGCCAAATTAGAAAACTTTTCTATTTATTCAAACAAATACTTTCATAATTTTCACTTGTCCGAATCTAGTTTTTGTGGGCAAGTTGGTTAGCGCAAAGACTGCAAACCAACTCAGCTTATCAAAAGCACCGATAACTTTCATACAAGTACCTTTGGATCAGCTAACCAATCATTAGTTGATGAATATAGATGTACGGGTGTCTTCATGTTGCCTACGTTATACTGTGGAGGTGTGTCTTGTCCATAATGCTGTTTATTTCCTTCTGCACCGTAGTCATACATTTGGTACTTTCCTGTGCTGATGGCCTGTAATCATATTTTATTTTATGAAGTTATAATATTTTTGGAATACATACATTTCCTGTTTAAAAGGAATTAATTTCTCATGAGTCCTGAACGAGCATCATACATGTACATGATAAGTGAAATGAAGAACAGTGATTAAAGTATTATTACTTAACTGTTAAATTTTAAAATTTAATGTCGGGTATAATGGTCATCGTAACAGACTCAGTGGTGTAAAAGTTAGCATGCTTGTCACGTGTGTGATAGATCCCTTTCGCCTCAAACCAAAGACTGTAAAATTGTAATTGGATGCTAATTCGCTTAACACGAAGATTTAAGGAGTAAGAACTCAGACCGCTTTGCTCTGAGTTAGGATTATGTGTCTGAATGGTGAAGCATGTCTATCTGTTAAACATTCAATATCTAACACAACACACTGATTAAATATAAAACAGATATCAACATAACCTCATCAGAAGGGAGCCTTTTCTCACCGTCAAACAGCCGAAAAAATTCACACTTGATGTTAAACAACAATCACTCATTCATATATACCTATAGGGGCAGTCGTGGTTGTGATTGTATGGTAGTTGGATTTACAACTACCTATGCAATCAGTGCCTATCACCACTTAAATTGTGAGTACTCAATACAACATTATGTAATAAAGTTCGTCAGTGACTTGCGGCAGGTTTGATGGTTTTCTCTGGGTATTCTGGTTTCCTCTACTCTACCAATAAAACTGACTGCCACGATATAACTGAAATATTGTTGAAAGTGGCATAAAACACCATAACAAATGAAGTTTTTAATATTTTTGTATATCAATAATGAAAAACAAACAAGTATACAAACTGGTATCCTATTTTTGTAAAAATGTAAATCAATAAGAACTCTAACCTGTGAATAATGGATCATATTCTTAACAGAGGTACCTGCTGGGCTATGAGCTATATATATAGGTAATCTGGACTGAAATATAACATTTTAAATAAATAACTAATACAGTGGTAGACTTTTCAAAATGTAAAGACTAGAACAATAAGTACTACGTATACTTATTTAGATTTCTATTGTTTTATGTTGGAAAAAAATGCGAGTTATTTTTGTTCTTCTCGAATAGACAGACATATTGTACTCTTCTTCTTCCTGTAAAGAGTGTACTCAAGGCTGAGTGTGATTACTGTAGCGTACAATGCAAATTTTATGGGTCGAATTAAAGAATGCAAATTTTATGGGTCAAATTAAAGAATGCATATTTATATGAGCCATATTGTACAATACAAATGACAGGAGTCGTATTGTAAAAATGAATTCTATTACTATGATATACAATATTCTAATCCAATTACAATGTATTCTAAAATAGATTTTTTTCATTGGATAATGTTTACCATCACACCCACAATTGACATGCCGTAACTAAGGGTTTTAGTGCAAATGAGCTGCCATATTGAATTCTTGAAATCCGACATGTCAATTAAAACAATATGATAGAATATAAATACATCGTCTACCTTTGAAATTATTTCTTGTTGGATTTTATCCGAAACTGAAGATAACAAAATAACATCCTGTGTTTACTTTCTTCACTGAAAAGTTTCAAATGACATCACAAGTTCTTATGTGACAGTTATCAACAATATTTCACAGCATTATATTTTTGCAATTTTATACCATTTCTTAAGCCCAAATAGAGATATTTATGTCTTTCATTAGAATAGAAATAACAGTATTGTATTTAAATAGTTGCCTGCATCAGTTGGGGAATTGACGGTCTCAAATATCTGTTTTACAGGCTCTGCAACGCTTCAGCAAGTAAAACTGCATTTTCAACCCAATTGACGCCGGCAACAATTCCAAATTTCAAACGGTTAACAACATAACCAATCAAAACAGCTCTACGAGACATCTGCAAATATCAACAATATACTTTGAAGTTTGACCAATAAAAATTCCTGTTACAAACTACATGTATATGTAATTACCTGGTTGAGATTTTTGTAATCGTATCCATAAATAACAAACAATGTATTTGAACATATAGGCACAGTCCATTTGTCTTTACAAGCTGTAACTGCCAAAAACTTAAAGAACCAATCAGATGGCAAGAAATCTCTTCTTCCAAATACATCAAAATACAGCTGCAAATCATAAAATTATATTTAAAATTAATTGATTGACGGATTCTTGTTTAATGCCAACTTTAGCAGTATTTCAGCTATATATCGTGGTATGAACAAATTTAATTATATACAGTCAAACTTCGGAAGCTCGAACTCGGATGGCTCACACACTATGGATCTCTCAAACTGTTTTTAGTCCCGTCAATTTTGCCATTAATTCCTTCACAAAAACCTCCCGATTTCTTGAACATAAATTTCTCTAACATTCATACTATTTTTATGGTTCCGCAATAATAAATCAGTAGAAACTACTATTTCAATCTCGAACTCCAATTCATCAGGAAGTGTCAAATATTAAATTAGGCCTAATTACTATATCTAAATAAAAGAAAAAATACCTGTACTGCATGTAATTGTTTACGTAACAATTAAAAGTTATTTAGTTGTGGCTTGATTTTTAACTGTTATTTAAAATTTATCCAGAAAGTATATTGTACCAGAGACACATGTATCCGATTGTACCAAGTTGATCTACACTCAACAATAATTGAAACAATACAGTAACATGTGATCAAATGTTTACAATCGTATCAAAACAATATTTAAAATTGTTATTACATAAATTAATATTATCTAGAATTTTTTTTTATTGTTATCTATAATATAGATACTGGAATCAAATAATATCAAACTGTATGATCACAAGGTTCATCTAAAATCCAAAAGAAATGGAAATGTACTACATGTGTAGTAGAATTCCAGTTAGCAAGAGTTTTTATGTCTATATTATGCCAAAAGTAACAAACATAATTGTTTCTAATTCTTCTTAAGTAATTTTCTTGACTCGGAGCCAACCATTTTTGTCCGTACATCTTCATGCTGCATGCTTAGTGGAAAAGCATTCAAAATTATTTTTTACAATCTTTGGTTTGACCCAATCGGGAATTGAACCTATGATCTACCACACTCAAGGTGAGCATGCTAACCATAAATTACTAAGCAGTCAGATGTAAATAAAATAATACCTGTTTTAATACCACGTAAGAATAATGTGCGGGGAACATATGACACCAATATATCTATTCTAGCCTTAATTGAATTACATAAATATGTGATTCAATACAACAGTCCCCCTCTTATAATGCAGCCCCTTCTGTAATGAATAAGTGGTCTTATGAGTGGGGAGTCCTCTATGGGAGGGGACAATTTACATTTTAATTTTTTTTTTTAAATATTTCACTATCTCAGTATATCTGAAATCTGAACTGATAAGAAGGGTGGTCTTTGGTTGGCGTGACCTTATAAGAGGGGGAATACTGTATAACTCTGAGTGGGTGAGTGAGTGAGTGATTGTTGTTTATTTGCCAATGCAGCAATTTTTCAGATATATATTGACGAGAACAAGTTAATTTTCAATGAGATGATGATGAAGTCCACTTTGTACTAGACCAACACACTGAGTTGGATTTTTATAGTACTAGCTCATTGAAACAACAGTCCGTGGATAGACATGTTGCTCCACTCTGACACATTATTTTGATTCCATGCCAACCAGTTTTTGCTCTTTCTCCTAAATGCTGTGTGCTTTATAGACGAGAAGCAACAAAATACCAATTTTATAGTCTTTAGTTTGATGTTCTGTTCACGTCACAAGATTTCAAAATTTAAATATTATGTTAGAGCAACGTCGGCAGTTTTCGTCCACTTAACGGGTTTTCTAATATGATGTCATAAGTGAATGAAACGTAATACAATATTTTGATATTTATTTTCTATCGATAGTAAGAAATTTGTTCCTTCATTGAAAAGTTTGCACTTTTTCCTCCACAAATCATTAACTTCTTTTAAAAACTTGATGATGAATCTGCAGTTTTCGTCCACATCAGCTATTTTCGTCCACTTTAAATAAACTACAAAATTGTTGAATTCAAACGGTCTGCTTCACATTTCCATCAATGTTAAGTTTTAACGATTAATTTGTTAAATAAAAAAGTATAATAATGTGCATTTTTTGCATTTATAGCTATACACGCAGAGTCCAGAGAATAGCATAGTTTCTGTGACGTCATTTTTAGATGTAAACAATGGCATCAAAGTTTGTGAATGAAATGCACATAAAACTCCATTTACTGGACGAAAATAGACAAATGTTATTGAGAAATGAAAATAGTATCTAACTCGAATAAATTTAATACAGATGTGCTTAAGCAGGAAGTTTTCGTGTCAGTTTTATTCTGTTAGATACTATCGATGAACCCTGTGTGGTTTGGCGTGAATGAACTTATCAAATGAGGGAATGACTGTTGAGAAATGGGGTATCTCTTTTAACATGTATCGTAAGACGCCATTATCGTGTGGCGAAAAAATATATATCAATGTTCATATGCTGCTAACTTTTTGTATAAGGATTACAAATTACCAAGATTTCATCTTTACGTACCTTGCTGCCAACTGCATATGCGCTCGTGCACATTTACCGGAAGCTTTGCTTTATATGTTTAAAAATCCTGCGATAATAAAATGTGGACGAAAACTGCCTCCGGACGAAAATTGCCGACGTTGCTCTAATTGATGATGTGAATTTTCATTTTTGTGATTGTTATGAATACAATGTATATGATTTATTTCAGTTTCTAACATACCCATTCCGGCCAGTTGCTCAATAACTTTATTGGTGATTCTGTATGACCTAAATATGCAATAGGAGCTAAAGCAAAAAATTGTTTGACCTGAAATAAAAAGAAATTTGAACACTTAATAAATGTGAGAAGACAAGTAACAAAAATATCATGTTTTCGATGTTGTTACACAATATACTTGCAAAATATTAACACTCTACTTCGTGATCATGTGATCAATGAACATAATTATAATTTTTTTTATTTTTTTATTTTTTTTGTCATTTTCATTTTTTACAGACAATACAGACAATACTGAACAATTACACAAGACAAAATATAATGGCAAATTATAAGATAACCTTATAAAAAATATATATATATAATATACTGAACATCACATGTCGAAATCCCAATTAGATGTCATACCAACCCTCGACCCACATACCCCCTGGCCGGTGGCCCTTGGCGCAATATAGGGTTCTCGTGTTGATACGGCATGTGACATAGATCCCGACACGTAATATTCAGCATATATTATTCAATAACATTGACCATTTTTCTTCATGTTTAATAAAATCTCCTGTAAATAATACTGTATATTTTTCGACTTTTTCTCTACTTTTTAGTTTAGTTAATTATAATTTATAATGGGTATGGCAATCAAAACATTAGTTCGTCCAGTGCCACCATTTTTTTGTGTCACCATCACTAGTGGAGCAGGAACTACTATCCCTCCCAGAGCACCTAAGTGCACCAATGGTTTTTTGTGGGGTTTGTGTTGTTCCATCTTTTGTTTTCTGTTTATGTACTTTGTAGATCATTTTTTGTCCTTTTTCATTTGGCCATTGTATTGTCTGTTGTTTGGTATCTTAGGGCCCAGGTGGCTCAATGAGTTAGGTAGTTGGATTACCTAACAACTTATACAAGCCTATCATCAATACAGCATGGGTTCGCACCCGGCTTTGTAAATTACAAAAAAAGGTGCACTCGACTCGAAGCAGCAATTGATAAAGTTTACCAGTTGCTTGCCCATGGTTGGTGGTTCTCTCCGGGTACTCCGGCTTCTTCCACCACTAAAACTGGTCGCCATGATATAGCTGAAATATTGCTGAAAGTGGCATTAAAACACCAAAAAAATACAAAAATAAATCAAATCTTTTGGTATCTTAAAACTTTTCTCAGGATATTTGCTTAAGATAATAATAAAAATTTTATCACTCGTCAGCTTAAAGGGGCATTATCTGCCAAATCGTAAATTTTGTTACCCATAAAATCTATCAGATATGATTGATGCCTTAATAAAACGTGTTTCTGTAACTTATAAATGTTATGAAATGTACGCGCATCGGGGAAAAAACGTGCAACTGCTCGTGTTTTGAGATCGATCAAGAAATAGACGCCATCTTATTAATAATCGACATTATTTACGGAGTTTGTCGAATCGTCATTAAATCAGTACAACAGTGCACTTATTTCTTATTTTTTGTGAATCTGCTTTTAGTCGGTGTTAATTACGGACAAAGAACCATGCAAGTTGGCAGTTAATAAGTGACAAAATACAAATTATTCGTTTTTACCTGTCACTAGTAAGGTCAATTGCATACGGAAAAAGCGAGGTCAAATTATTTGCTTGCAAGCAAATAAGTAATCGATGGTAATTTTCGTTCTCAAAAGGCGGAAAGTGGTTCGATAAGCTGTTTAATGTGAAATATATACCTTTATTTCATCATTTTAAAGCTATTTACCAATTTCCAAAGCATCAAATTTTTTTGGTCAAAATTGTAGCTAATGCCCCTTTAAGATTTATATAAATTGACAATGGACAAATTTCAACAGTGTACCAATGGACTAAATATAATTTGATTACACCTGATACAGCTGATATACTGTTAAACACCAATTAATCAATCAATCAATCAATCAATCAATGGACTAATATTTACCTTTTTACCAATTTCTTGATTCTGGGAAAATGCTGAAAAACCTATCAAAGTTCCCTGTGAATGACCTATGTAATACAGCTGTTCTTCTTTTGTCTTGTTTAGAATAAAATCTATCACTACTGGAATGTCATATTTAGCCATCTCATCCCAGCTAAAATATAAATCAAAATTTTCTTTCTTCATTGAAAAAGACAAGATTAAGAAACAAGAAAATCTTGATTAATATGTCGAGAGATCAAACGATTTTTGTTACACAGTAATCGTATAAACAATTAAAATAACAGAAACGGAGGGGCAGTCATGGTCGTGATCGTATAGAAGTTAGAGGTGTACTCGATACAACATTATGTGATAAAGTTTGTCAGTGACTTGCAACAGATCGGTGGTTTTCTTTGGGTACTCGTTTCCCCTGAATATCAAACCTTGAATAGGTCAAATTACAGGAACATGGGAGCTCCTTATGCATGAATTATGAAGAAAAAGTATGTTAGGTGAACACTGACAGGGTGACTAAAACTTCGCCTTATGGTAGGAAAAGGGCGATTTCATCGAAGCCAGGTAAAACAAATTGCCAACTTCGCCTGGTTTGGTGAGCCCTCTATATATACAAGTGTTAAAAAAAGAAAGAAAGAAGAATCATATTGTCAAGACTCAGAATAAAGTCGAACCTTATTATGTCAAAGTAAAAGGGACAGATGTTTTTATAATTCGAAATAAGCAAGTGCTCGAGTTATGAGAGAAATATAAAATAAAAAAAAACTTGTGAAACACTAACATTCTTGAAAAAAATAGGGCTAGGTAGGAAGACAAAACTGTTTATTTTTCTTTAATCTTTACCTAGGTTATACTAGACTAGGATATGATTTTAACCGTGCTTGTCCATGAAATGGTGATAAAAACTTTAGAGTAAGCACTATCAATTAGGGTCAGTTGGCTTAGTAGAAACACACATATTTTTTGGGGCCTTATTAATACTACAAATAGACTGCAATATTAATACCAGCTATAACAAGGGCAACACAAATCGTGGCGTATCCCCTCGCCTAAAAATTTGATCCGGTGACCTTGACCTTGAAAATCAGTAGGGTTCCAGATTCTCTTAAGGACTAAGTATGTACCATCCATTGAAGGATGTTGATTCTAGAGTGTTCACAAGGATGCTACAGAAGGAGAGACGGCAGGACGGACGGAAGGTAGCGTTACTATATCCTTTCGCAAATTCGTTGACGAGGGGATAAAAAAAGGTTGAGATCATGAGATCTATTTGTAATACAATATAGACAGATTCAAAACTGTCAAACCTGTCTTAAAGGGCACCTCTATATAACAAATCACAGTCTATAAAGGGCAGTCTCATTTTCCCCATTAATAAATAGTGCATATAATATTAACCTGTATATAAATAAAGTGTTCCAGCTAGGATCTGAAAATAGAGGGGTGCATGGGAAGGGCACTTAATTGCATGTAATGTCATTTTTCAGAGTATAAATAGGTACATGTTTACATGTGTATTTGCAGTAGTGTTGTGTCATTTTTAATCATACTTATGGCCTCATAAATGATAAACACTCAATTTGTATCACATTTATTTCTTCTACTCATCAAGCCACAGGCACTTGTTTTTGGTAAAAAAAAAAATACCCAGATACTAATAATACTATTAGTATCTGGGTATTTTTTTTTTTTTACCAGAAACAAGTGCCTGTGCATCAAGCATATTACAGATTTAACAATGCCAACAATGATAGATACAAAACATTTAACACATACAATACATCTTTATCAAAAGCACATAATGACATAATGACATCATGACATAATGACATAATGACATCATGAGAACAAAGTACATACAACATAGTCATCTTTGCACTTAAATAGAACAAAATACTAAGCTCCAACGTCTATGCAGAGATCAACAGCTGGTCCAAACAGATCTAATGGCAAACTGTTTTGAAGTATGAAGTAGAGGATTTTGATGGCATGTCATATAGATTTCTGTGCACCAGTGCTGATCTTGGAGGCCATGTGGTCTACGTTGTGTGTCATTTCCAGGGTTGCTGCAAACTTGTCTTGGTGTAGTTGGAGTTTGTCTTTGTGAAGTTGTCTGTAGCCAGTTGTAGACCATGTCTTACTACCGTTTTTTTTATTATAAATATTCCTTTAAACATTTCTTTACTCTTTATAAAACGTGTGAAATTAATATTAATAGAGAATGTGAAGTCAGACAAAGAAAAGTGCATAAAAATAAGATCCACTTCTCCACATTTTTTCCCCGTATTTTATTTAAAAAAACGAATATCGTATTAGAAAAAGATCGTATAACTATAAGAAGAAAAAACTAAAAATAAGTAATATCTTGGAAATTGGAGAAAAGAACTCATAAAGATATCCGTGGGAAGAATAAAGTGTGGCCAGTTAATAAATTTTACATTTCATTGCAATTTGCCACCTTAGAAAACATCGAGATATAAATAGGTCTTTATAAATTTACTTCCTTGTTAGAAGGACGCTCATGTGCTTGAAAAAAAAAAATTTCCGATACAAATTAATACTAAATTGTTTTATTGAACAATACATATTTTATTACCGAGAAGAATCAGTATTAATAAAGAACGAGGTGATGGCATGGTTGGTCTTAGCCACTTTCTTCTTTTCATGTTGAAGTTGAGCGAGTTTGCGCTTTTGCGTAGGAATTCTCTGTGTACATTTGTTTTCGAGTCGAGAACTAGAATGCCATCAACAGGCGGACATCGCTATTTATTACTAAAAATATTGGCTTTGACATCGTTCAGAGAAACAAAACAGTTATTACTTAAAGGGTCGGCGTGGGGTAGTTCACAATGAACTGTAGTCATGTCGTGACAATGATCGAAGGTGATTAACAGATGATTGAAGTTAATCCGATAATTACATATGCCATGGACAGGTGTTGTTTAATTATCACCTGCAGGTATTTGACCATTAAGTGTCAGCTTGTATATTTAATTACCACACACTGTCTTAAGATAATTTAGTAGCTAGGGCATACTAATTTTACAATTAGAGACACAGGGGCACAAGAGAGGGGCAGAGGGGTGCGGAAAATTTAAGGCGGGGCACAGCACCCCTTTATTTCTTGCTAGCTGGGACACTGAAATGGCAACTGCTCAAAAAGGGATATTTTCAGGTTCCCTTGAGTGCCCTTTATGTACAGGTTTGACTCTTTTAAAGAACTACGGTACCTCCAGTCCCAAAATTGGGGTTGATCAGGTGACAACTTCACATGTCTTCTGGAGTATGTATTACCACGGGAGTTTCCTAGCCATACATCAAAACCTGCGTCTGCCAACAGGAAACCTGAAATTATAAAGCAGTCATGATTAGATGTTGCACAATAATTTTAAAGGAATACAAATAAATATTTGTTAAATATTGATCTAGCATAAAAATAACAATCTCCTGGTTCCTTATTTATGTAGAGGAAATGGCAAGACATGGAAACAGTAAAGTTTAACTTCAAAAAGACTGTTCTAAGTACTCACTGATTAGTTATGGGTTATGCTATAGAGTACAGCCACTTTCAACAAAAGTTCATTATATTATGGCTGTCAGTTGCATTGGTGAAGGAAACTGGAGTACACAGAGAAAACCACTGACCTGCCACAAGTCACTGACAAACTTTATAAGATAATCGAGTACATCTCATCATGAGTGGAATTCGAAATCACAATTTTAGAGGTGATAGGCACTGATTACACAGGTAGCTGTAAATCCAACTACCATATGATCACGACTATGACTGCCTCCTCCGATTAGTTTATACAACAAGAATTGCAGATAGATGTACTTTAATGATACATGCATCAGAATTTTTGTATGTATATTTTGTAAAACGAATATATCCAACAGAACTTACGTTGAATAAGACTTACAATTACAACCAACTGATGTCAATTTTTGTATTTAGACATATCCCTATCTCAAAGTGGATTCAACACATGTTTAATACAAAAGAAATTGTAGCGATCTTATGATTCTTACATATCTCTGTTTTGCTACATGTAGTATTTTTAGCAATGTTTCTGATTTTAATGATTAAAATCTTGTATATAATTCATCATGTTCACCAATTACCTAAACTGTCTTGTATGATATTTGTAACCCATATGGTTGAGTCACATAATAACCCATGCTGTAGGTAAACAACAGGTCGTTGTTGTTTTTCTGTATGACCTTTGACCCCATGTGGAATCCTCTGTAGACTTAGGATGAACCCATCAGCTGTTGTTACTGTATAATCTTCACAAGGATATCCTTTGCTTGTTATTATTTCTGTCTAAAACGAAAAAAAAAATACAAATCTATCTAAATAAAAAATATAAATAAACTAATTTTTTCCTGTGCTCATTCTATTTGAGCTGTCAAATTGCAATGACTGAATAAATTTTTGCTATATATGGTCGCTGACCCAATTATTATATATAGCTTTTCTGGTACTTCTTTCACTTGATTTACCTGGAGCTTTTGGAAACTACAATGTAGTTGTAAATCAGGTTGACATATAAAGGGGCAATCAAGGGATAATTGCATAATACTATTATTTAATTCAAAATATCACCAACCATGGATTAATATGCTTTTTCTGCAGGATCAACACAATATTAATACAGTGCCTTAAATTATAAAGTTTATGTGTAATATACATTATTATGTGTTGCGATAAATTGGTCCTATAAAAATAAGTCTGAATGGACAAATATTTCTAGTAAAATAAATCAAAGGTAAAAAAAATTCCTAGTTTGAATCCATGTATTTATTTTACTAGTTATTCCATCTGGACCAATTTCACACCAGACTTGTTAGCTGTTACAATAACATAAGCTCACATATCGAACGATGCCTCCAGTGTTGCATTTGAAACGTCACATGAGGTGATATGGATGTTAATTACAAAGAGAGAAATTTACATATTTGGAAACAAATTATACTATCAGAACAACAGTTGTATTGCTGTTCTTTATCTTAGTCATAGAAGGGGTATTCAATGAGAAATATAACTTCAACCTAAATGTGATTCTATCAATGAGAGGACTGACTATTAATGGGAGTTAAACCTACAGATTGTAGATCTATCCATGGATAGTTTATCTCATAGACAGTAGAAACAAACACTTGTAAATTTACATGACTTCCTTTGTCAATAAAAATGTTCATTGATCTGGCTGAGCCAGACTTTCAATATACATCTATGTAACCCTGGATTAATTTGGTAGTTACAAATTGAGTTGTTTTTATTTGGAATAAAGTTATTTGATCTCTTTGCAACTAAGTTTTCTAATTATAACAAGCTTGGGTATTATATAAGGGTATGCTCCAATTAAACACTGTATCAAAATTTATCACAAACAGTTACTAATTGGATTAATTAATTAAGTTTATTTGATGATATTTCTTCATTCATTTGCTAATGTCTTTCACAGAGGTAACTTTCATAATGACTAATGTAATGTTGTACAAATACAATACAAAAAGTTTAATTTAAGTCGGGCATATATTATAGAAACAATATACAATTACGGCCCCCTGTGTAGGGAAACATCCAGATTTGTCAACCTGAGGGTTGACAAATCTGGATATTTCCCTACACAGAGGGCCGTAATTGTTTTATTATATTTTTGCTAATGTTTTATAGGTTATCTCCCTTGTGGGGGAAAATTGGGTTGTTGCCAGAGAGCGCAATTTTTTGCCAATGTTTTACAGATTATCTTCCTTGTGGGGGAAAATTGGGTTGTTCGGTGGGGAACAATAGGGTTGTTTCCCGGCAGTGCAAATTTTGGCAAAACATCTCAATTATTTTCTTATCACATTACTAATTTAATCCAATCAAAATCTATCATATAGACAGGGTTTTCAAATTATCCCCCTTAATACTGCACGCTGCCGCTATGTGATAACCCCGTCTATAGACTAAAATATAATAATAAATGTTGTACAAAATATACATTATATCCTCGTGTTATGGGTTTTCGTACTATTATCGATTTTCCAATATAGCGATTGACAGTGTTATCCCTTCATTCATATGACGATTGGAATTTTCAAAGAATGGTTAGTTAAATATTTCTTTGTACATAAGATTGTTATAAAAGCCATTCCTGAATTTTAACATACTCTCGATTATCTGGCAACTTTTGCTGTCGGTACAATGGCGTCATACATTGTATGTTTTCGTAAGAAGTAAAAACAGGGCCGATTATACGGGATGGAAACAAATATAAAATCTGGAAATGGCCGCTATTTTTAAAATTTCATGGTTCTGGCCATCTACAAATCATATACTACATCTAAATAAAATAACAGAATGTTTGAAAATGACAATTTTCAAAATTGATGTTTTTTTTTAGTGCTGAAACACTGATGACATGTATTTTATATAAGAAACAGGCTCATTTCAGTCAGCTCTTTTGTTTATAAGTACGATCTGTGACTCCATGAGAGTCACATGACAGGAAGAGCCGGTGTCTGAGAGGCAGACGACATAGTTCAATTTTATATAACCCTTCTGGATTTTTTTCCAGCTACTTTTTTAATGAAGTAAATTTTAGGCATTACAAAAAGTATGGTTCAGTAGGTAGGTTCACTATTATACATAATTTGGTACTTGCGTCTTTAAAAGCAATCTTAAACATTTTTGACAGACGTCACGTTGCAGTCCTGTTTACTATTTAGAAATAGAAACCGGAAGACAGGTAAAAAATAACATGTGCGCTGTGTAAATCAAAATAAAATGGATGATACGAAAACATATACCATGACGATACCATAGTCATACGATCACGACGGTCCCCTTTTTTGGGTATGCGACATCATGCATTTATCATCACAATATACCATGTAAAACAAGTCTAAATTTTGATAAGTTTATGAGATAAATGTATACAATAACTAACATTGACAAAGCAAGATACGGTTTTCTCCGCTGGACTTGGACCGATTACTGATAAGAGCCTAAGAGGATAGCCGATACCTAGATACGATAACGTAACCCTCATTCCGCTTGTGCTCCATTTAGGGATACGAATCGATCCCATTCAACGTATGGGAGCAGCGCCCAGAGTGATTCACACCGGGAAGTTTTTTGTCCTAATTCCGTTGTAAGTGGTTGGAAAAATTAACGGGGGTGAAAGATAAATATATTTAGGTAAACCTTGAGGTGTTAAATAATCGCTGCAGCAATCCATGGTAGACTTATATCCATCTGAAAATTTAAATGCATGAAATCTTCTTTCTGTCCGACATTTTGTTTACAAGTTGCTAGTTCACGTGCACTTGCCTCGTTTTTGAGATATTCTTATTTGGATCAATTCTATAGTAAAACCGACTTTTTCGTAGTAACAGTTTCCATATTTGGCATATATGGATAGGTCTGCCCATCGCGAGAGTCTATGTAAGGTGTTATGGCGAACAAGTAACAATTTTCAAATACGAAACCGGTCTTGAAGATAGAAACAGGGATTGTAACACTTATTTCGTATCACCATTACTTAAAAATTGTTGGGAATAATAAGATATGACCAGATATGTAAAAGGAAAGTTGAAATATTCACGGAACGAAAATTTTAATTTGCTCCCATACGTTGAATGAGATCGATTCGTAACCCTAAATGGGGGAGTGTCTTTTTTACTCAAATAAACGCATTAATACGTGTGTATGAGTTTGTTTTAGTGATTTAAATCAATATTTAAGGTTATTCTGATCAATTATTTATTTTAAAAATGTATATAAGGTGCATTAATAGAAAATTTGGGGAACTCGCACCGAAAAGCCCCAGAAAACACTGAAAAGCCCCATTTAATATACCTAAACCCCTTTAAATGTTGTGAAAACATCGAGATTTAGGAAGATATGATCATGTATAACTAAATTATGGTGGTTTTATAAATATTTTTTCAATTTTGAGATTAGTAGATTGATTTATTGGATGTCACCGTGCATTCCTATATAATCCAAGATGGCGGCTGATATGAACTTGTTATACGAGAGAATTTGATATAGCATTATAGGTAGATGATATGATATGATATTTTACATGCGAATTTAAGAAAGAAAGAATGGAAAAATGTGAAAGTTTTTAATTGAAAAATAAAAGCTGTGTATTGGTCTGACTGTTATTAAATATTTGTTGTTATTTATATATATTACAAATAAGAAGTAATAAAAAATATTGTATTAACATACGAGTTTCAGAAGAAAGAATGGAAGATATTATTAAGAAATATGTGTTCATGTTCGACAACCATTTCTTGCAAATAAATAGCAAGGAATGGAAGAGCCCAGAGCCCTCACGCCACGTCAAGGCCATGAACAATGTGAGGGTTGGACCTCCTTCTCCCCCTAAAGAATTTTGAAATAAAGATTTTCGTTGGTACATTAAAACTATATATATATAATAAAAGTAATGATCCAAAATATATACCCAGTTATTTTACGGACACCCAATATTATTTAATTTTAATCAGTTTTTATTTTGTTTTATTTTGATTAAAGATTTATGAGATAATGATTTATGTAATATAAAAATAATTATTCTATATTATTTTATAATTTTATAACTATTTAAAACTATAGAAAACGATTTGTTGCAGCTACGTGTATTTAATTTGATACTCACCTCACGTGCAGCTACGTTTATTTAAATTAAAACTACCAAGATATCCTACACAAGGTACGGGCATATCGTCGTATTTCACGAAAAAGTTATTTAGATTTTTATAAGAAATTTTAAAACTACTAAGATATCCTACACAAGGTATGGGCATATCGTCGTAGTCCGCGAAAAAGTTATTTAAATTGTATAAAAAAAAGTTAAAACTACGTTTCGTCATTATACATTTCCCTTTTTGGGGAACGGCAAACTTCCCATCAGCTGAGTATATTTTTTCCTGTGTGTACTTGTACTTCATGTCCTTCAGGAAATTTAGAAAAGCAAGTCTTTTGTGATCTTCAGTTTTTTGCCTCCATAACATCTCTTGGACACTATATGAGGAGTAGACCCCTGCAAGTCGGAAGTTTTCGGCGCTGTATATAGCCCTTCTAGCATCCAAGAATTGTATATTAACGATATTGTAGAGTTTTTCTATAAAAAGTCGGGGGTACTTTTTTTGAGACTAGGAAAAAACTTGTAGAACAAGCTAATAAAGCATTGCATTGTATTTAAAAACTGGTACGTAATGAATCAATACCTATTGACTTGCAACTGAAAATGTGTTGACTATGATTGAACCTACATTTTTTTTGTATCTTGCTGTATGGCTCAGAGGTGTGGGGATACGAAAATTTAAAAGTTATTGAACAAATTCAGTTGAAATTTTGTAAACGGATTTTAAAGGTTAGAAATACTACTCCAAATTTTATGATATAATTTTTATGGAGAACTTGGCATGGGATTCATTTTTATAAACCAGTTTCCTGTTTATGACAAGTGTATTTAACCAAATTTTACGAGACCAGTTTGTTCAAAAATGGCTTAGCGATATATATTCCTCTTCTCGTGGACAATTTTACTCTGTTTTCAAAAAGGATTTTTGTATTGAGAACTATTTACTTAGACTGTCGGAACACTCCAGAATTTGGATACCTAAATTTAGAACATCAAATCTGTATTTACCTATAGAAACTAATCGTTGGTATAATATACCTCGAGAAGAGCGTATTTGTCATTTATGCAAAGAAACTATTGGAAACGAATATCATTTTTTATTAGTTTCTAAAAATGAAAACATTATCACCCTTAGAAATTAGTATTTGTGGTTATACGGAAATTAGATATATTTAACAATGTAAGAGCGATTTTTGGAAGTTAATTCTTATTCCATAAATTTATATCTTTTTTGTAATTCTATCTAGATTCAGGAACCAATTTGACCAATGAGATGAACAGGAAATAAAATACTGTCAAATGATATTTACAGGAAATAAAATGTTGTCCAATAATATTTACAGGAAATACCTGTCATTTCAGTAATTTATGGTCTCAGTTTGCAATTGTTATATGGAAAACTTGAGAAATCTTTAAAATGACAAAAAGTGTGGTATGACTTCTTTTGAATTTTTGTGTTTCCTGTCTGCTGTCTGTGTATAATTGAGCAATAGTGGCCATCTGGTGGTTGCTATTTGTCAACAAATATACCCCATTAGTAGGTGTGTATTAAATTGGTAATAAAAATGACAACAATAACTAATGTTTCAACTGATGATCTGTTCGATGGAACTTTCCAACAAAAAATCCTAGTTGTGGATAAAATGATCATCAAAACAAAAATAAAATTAGAAAATTAATGAACGGAATTTTAAATAAATATTTAAAAATATCTTAATACTTCAGCAACTAAAAATAATTTGACAGGCATGTATTTAAAAGAAATTATGTAGCCACGAAAATACAATGTATAAAAAATTAAACTTTGCATTAATGGACAACAGAACCCAATTTTGACAATTTCCTGTTAACAGTTTAATTTTTTTAATTTTAATTTTTTATCAAAGACAACTTAATATTACATATTGTCATCTTTAAGATATAATTTTTTTTAATTTATGTTTTGTTTAATGACACCCATTTGCAACTTTTCCAACAACCACAAAGCTTATACAAACAAAAATAATACATAATGTTTATAAGAAATTTCATAATTTATAAGTTCTAAATATTTTTGTCTTAAATTATTTATTTTTAATTTTTGATATTAATTTTATTCCTGTAAATGATAGTAATAGACCATGTAACATCACGTCCTAATCACATTTTTGGTCACAAGTTAAATTATCATTTAATAAATAATTCATTTTCACTAAGATAATAATTGTCTTTTAAATAAATAAATAAATATACACATATAAATATTGAACAATATTATAAAACAATAATCTATTTCCCCCGAAAATAGTCTGTAAAGAGAGACAACTCTAGTTAAACTTACCCATTTCTAGTACAATGCACGAACATATATATTAAAACTATTTAAACAAATATATTTTTTTTAACATATTTAATAAGATTTAATAGAATTTTAAGTGTTCTGTGTTAATTCTATGGTGGAGTTCTGTGGTGTTCTGTGGTAAAAAGACGCACCGATTTGTTATATGGCCTTATTGTCATGTGATCGTCAAATTCGCCGAAATGGTCGCCAAAGTTATTTAAATATGAATTTTGGTTTTAATTATGTCCAAACATCACAACTTTACTAAATAAAATGAATAAATGTAATATTTATAACTTTATTTGAGTATATTTGAGTGTATATTTGAGTTTATTTGAGTAAAAAGACGCGCCGCCCTAAATGGAGCACAAGCGGAATGACTAAAGTCTAATGTCTAATGAGGGTTACGTTATCGTATCTAGCCGATACCGTACTGTACAGTGATTGGGATTAGAGGGGGCCATACGCCATTTATCACATTCCATCTGAAAATGTCCCATTGAAATCAGAAATATTTACAAAGAATGTTAAAGAATGGCCCATTAAAATTCTGAATGTCAATAGAAAATGTCCCATTACTAAAATTTTAACCCTAATCACTGACTGTACAGTTAAATATTTATCAAAATTTAAAAAGTAGCACTTACAATATTACGAAAAACATCAGGATCAACTTTATCGCTAAATGCTACTGAATTTAAGACCAGGGAAACGAAAACCACAACTTTGTAAACTTTTTTCCTCATTCTTGCAGACAACAAGTAATGGGAGATAATTGAAAAATAATATAGAAAATATTAAACGGACCAGACAGGTTTACTTCCGATAATTCCTTAATGAGGTCGATGATTTCAGACAGAGTTGCCAACTCACCCGCCATCGGCGGATCACACCCGCCAAAACGACTTAAGCTCTTCAGCTAAGCTCTTTGCAGATGATTGTGTATAGGTAAATACAACATCAGATACCAATAAACTCCAGTGGGAAACCAAATGGCAGATGGCTTTTAATGCAGACAAATGTTTTGTCATAAGAGCTGGTACAAAACGCAAAACCACCAAACAAGATTATACCATCCACAATCACATACTAGAAGTTGTTGAAGAAAGCAAATACCTAGGCGTTACCATACGTTCATTCTCTGCTAAAGTGTAAAATGATAAATTTAGATGTCCAGGACAATAAACAGCTTTAAAACGTTATCAAATAATTTTGATTTATTTAAATTCTTGTAGATCGTTCCGTCCAGATTCAAAAACACCCTACTTTCATAGAGGTACATTGAAACACTTTTTGTGTAGATTGATTTAAAGGTGTCCGATTTGTGCAATTTCGGCTGTCCAAGAATGCCTAAGAAAGCTGCATACGTATGCAGAAAAAGAAATCCAACACATTTTCACATAATTTTAAGTTTGATGCATTACAAACCATAAATATAGTGCACACAAACTCACAAATAATCTTGGTAGCCTTATTTTCAAAAATACACAAGAAATAATATTGTCCGGAAATTTAGGGATATATACGTTATCATAATTTAGCATGGATTACTGACTACATTATAACATCAATCGAAGCTCTAATTGATCTGTTCTTATGTCAAAATATATCAGATAGGAAAATCGGTTACATTTCGATGGTACATTTTTGATTTATGAAATGGGTATCGATATGTAGAGCCAATTTCAGTTTGTTACGTAAAAAAGTCGATAGATACGTTATTTCCAAAAGTGAAAAAATACGTCCGTCTATAATGTTAGATAAAATTTAAAGTGAATATCCTAATCCAGATTGTTACATTATTTTCTAAACTCGAAGACATACAATGCAGCCATTCCGTATGACTTTCATGCAATCATATGTGTTCATTGTGCAGCTTCCCTCTTTGGAAAAAAAATCGAACTTTATTTTTTTTTTTTTTTTCCACATATTTCACTCTAGCGAAGAATGAACGATAACTTGTAAAGATCTCACATGGAACGCACACATGAACAACATCACTAACAAGGCCAACAAAACGCTAGGTTTTATTAAGCGAAATATTCATGGGTGCACTCAGAAAGTAAAACAACACACTTTCACTACAATGGTAAGACCCACATTAGAATATGCATCCACATGCTGGGATCCTCATACCAAAGATCTGATTGAGGACATAGAACAAGTGCAGAGAAGAGCAGCACGCTTTGTTTGCAATAAATACAGGAGTAAAGAACCAGGATGTGTTACAAATATGCTAGACGCAATATCTAATTGGAGCCTCTGAGTCAACGAAGAGCCAAAAACAGAGTCACCATGCTAAGATCATCAACAACCAAATGGCTATAGACCCAAACACATATTTAAACAAATGTGATACACGTACTAGAGGGGGACATAAATATAAACAAATTACAACTTCAAAAAACATATACAAGTATTCTTTTTCCCCCGTACCATCAGACTGAGTTGGAACTACCTCCCGGCAGCAATAGCACAGGCTCCAGACCTTGACAGCTTCAGGTCTGGTTTGGAGGGTATACAATTCCCTCCAGCCTTCATGTAATACCACTTGTTAAATTGTAAATACATGTATGTAATTATGTAAACATTTTTTTTTATCAATTTATAAGTTCAAAATTTTAGTCTTCACGCCGGGATAATTTCACTCGACCCTTCGAGTCTATCCTGTATTTGGAAGAAGAAGAAGAACTATTAGCGACATCACGTGACTTTTGTGACGTGACTTTTGTCCGACCTGGCCATTTTTAGCAGAAAGTACAGACTTGGTCTGCTGTAACTTTTTTTTTTATCTTTGGACGTACGGGGTTCATATAAGTTTTTTCTAAAGAAAAAATATTCAGCTTTCAGTCTATATCACCTTTATACGTATAAAATTCCTGGTATTTTTTTCTACTCAGTTAAACAAGACATACCTAAATTTTGATTACTGCCGAGTTCGTACCCTTGTTGGTATATAGGTATATAGGTACATGAAAAAACTCATCTGGTCCCTGTGCATGCGACAAGGGATTTAAATTACAATTTTTAAATCCTATTATAATTTTTATTCCATAAACCTGGCGTTTCTCAGAACTAGAAGTAAAAATCAAATAAATGATATAAGAACAACGCCGATGTATTATTTAAAAAAGTTTCAGCAGGTTAGGTATCATACCCTGGAGACTTTCCCTTCTTTGCTTTCTCAATAACACCCACAGTTTCATTGAAAGAAATGGAGTCCGTCAACAAAAAATCGGTTAAAAGTGTCATTATTAGTAATATTAGTCGCTGAATTATAAACTTTGGACGGCGATTTTTCTTGGTTTAACAAATTTGAATAGTCCGCCTTCCATCGATTTAGAACATTGGTCAAATCTGTACGAACCTTACCATCACTGTCTAAAACTTCCATTGGAATTATAGACTTCCAGTTTTCAGCTATACCGATTTTACCAATCTTTTTCCAAAACTGCTGCTGATTTTTGCCAGAATATAAAAGCAACTCTTCCTGCATACTAAACCAGTATGTATCCTTTGGAAATAGACATAAAAAGTATAATTGTGTCATTTTGGGCTATATGCTCTCTGGAAAAGATTAAAAATTGTCAAAAAAAAAATCATAATAAAAACATAGATATCACGTGTGTGCACGAGCGTTTCTTGAATAACCTTCATCGGGTATACTCAAAATCGAAAGATTGAAAAACCAAATAATTTACAGTTTTGGGAGCCATAAAATCAAAGGGCCTAAACAGGATAACCAAAAATCGGCTACGGTCAGCAGTATGTCTGAGGGATGAGAACCTTAGTTTTATATTACATTATTTAGGAACTGGAAATTTTACGTGGCTAGAACATGTCCAAAACATTCGAGATGAATGTTGCTTGTCATATATTTGAAACACACAAACCTTTATCATCTCAAACTGTCGTCCCTTTACAATTATTAGAAATCTATGAAATGTTTTCAACCATAATGTCCTGTAAGAAATTAGAAAAAAAAAATTTCTTCAATATTTAACAAAACTGGGCTTATATACTCTTATTCAAGCATTTCATATTTCGAACGTGAATCAGAAGTTTTAGACAATTTTGGGCATGTCCGGGGCAAATATCTCCAAGATAAATTGCCTACATTACAAGGAAAAAATCTTTCTTCCGTATTCCGATATGTATATAGTCAAATCACATAATCCCGCCTGATTAGAAGAACAATAATTATGAATCAATGAATCACTCAATCAAATTGTTGGAAGATTGGAAAGTGTCAAAAATTCCAGATCTAATTTATTGAATACTAGACATTCCACGAGTCTCAACTAATATTGAAATTAGAAGTGATTTTACGTGGTTAGGGGCGTTATAGGACGTTTCGTCCATAGTAGTTAGTACCATTTCGTCCGTGCAGTCGTTTCGGCCATAGTCATTTCGGGCATAGTACTAGTTCGGCCACACTCTATAAAGACGTTTCGGTCATGATTTTATTTATAACAAAATATGAATAAAAGAATGAAAATGGTCAAATCATAGTTACTACCTGGGACTATTATACTGTATAATAGTCACAGTTACTAGTTATTCATCAAATGTTAATCTAAATTGCAATTAATTAAATTCAATCAGAGACATTTCATGATTATATTTGATTCTAAGTAATTAGAACTTTGATGTACATTTTTTCAATAATTAATGCAATCGCATAGTCGTAACACATAGTCGTAACACATGAAAGCGATACAACAAATATCCAAGCTGAAAGCAAGCTAAGTTGAGTGTTTGGCAGATTGAAACTTTCCTTGCAGTTTCTTTCTTTTTGTTTGTTTTTGTTTTGTTTGCTTTTTCCTCCTCTGCTTGACCATTGGTAATGGAATTGGCTGAAAGTTTTATTTCATAAATGTTGAAATATGCATTAAAGTCTTTTTAATGTATATTTCAACAGTCCTACTATATAAATCCTTGGCAAAAGCAAGGATTTATATAGTAAGATATAAATCCTTGGCAAAAGTAATGCAAAATTGCGTAAAAGCAAAACACCGATATTTACCTGTAGTTGTGTACACAGCCGTATTTAAATACGATCCACGATATAAATTTGAAGAAAACAAGTTGACAATATCTACACCAAAAACCTAAGCGACACATCAGAGCTAAAAAATTCCAGGACTGTGAAACCACGAACATTATAAACTCACAAGTCAGAAACAACACACGCGCCGTAGTAGTCGAACATTCCAACACCGAACAACATAAAAACTCCTTATTCATAAGAACAGCCATTGACTGGAACCACCTAGAAAACAGTCTTGTAACAGCAAAAACCACAGAGGAGTTCAAAGGGCTACTAGCTACAAGTAGCAGCCCCACAAGCGACTAACCGCGCTCTCTCCCCGTCGTTTCATAGCCCAGCAGGGACTCTACGACGTATAACTACAGATACAGATACTAGATATAAATTACAATACGCTATAAATTACAGCCCTGTACTATTTTGGTATGCCGGGAAGTATACTTATGTGGAAAAAACGCCAAAACAATTAATCGCTGCTGCTTTACTTTTCAGAACCATAACATTCTTCTTCATAGCTAACCCACATTTGAAAATGGTCTTCTATTACGTTCAAAAACAAATGATTTGCGATGCCATTTGGACATGAAGTATACTGCCGGGTCGGATTAGATTAGATTATATGATTTTTTGACGGCGACTTTCCAAATTAGAAATTGCGCCGGGTCGGATATGTCATACTTGTATTATATAGCTAGGTACACCGGAAGTTATTGACTTGGCGCGTTTTATTTTTTGAAAAAAAAAAAAAAAGAACTCACCACGAACTCACAGACGTCAACGGTCAAGATGGCAAAGAAACAAAGAAAAGAAGAAGATGGCAGCAAAAAGTTCGAAACAAGCTTTTATTAAAGTAAGCACATTCATACATGCATTAGTTTTAATACGATAGTTTTTATCATAAAAAAAAAAAACTCACTCATTTCGTGGAAGAGACAGATGTTTACATTTTTTTCAAAAGTTAAAACACAACTGACAGGGTTTTTGTTAGACCTAATAATGAATGTTATGGACAATTGTCCTAAAAGTGGTATTTCCTATCAGTCATTCCCTATTTACTTAACTAAATATTTGTCCTAAAAGTCTTCAAAGTTTAGGTCATTTTCAAAATCTTTAGGATTTGCCTAGAAAATGTCCCAAACTGAAACCCTGACAACTGGGACAAACATTTTCTTTGTCAGTGGGAAGGTCCACTAATGGCACTATCCTGTATCCATGTAATCATTACAGTACTACTAATGTAAAATAATTATAAGCGATTTGATGTACATGTACTAAGCATATCCTGTCTCTGAACTTGAACCACACTTCTCTGAACTACATGTATATACATGTACTCTGTCCAGAACCATTTTCCCATAATTTATGCCACTCTTTATTTACCCTTTTGCATTGAAAATCAGACACAATACTCCAGGCTGTCCAGCACAGGGTAAATGGTCCATGTTTTATATTCTCCCTTGACAATTTAAATGAATGAATATATCCTTAATTATCTCATTGAGATTCATACATGTTTGTTTGATGACGTTTAATGCCACTTTCAACAATATTTCAGTTACATGTAATAAATGAAAAAACATGCATAATAAATATTTTATTTTGTGTTTTATTAGTAATTTAAACATTCAACTATAAATGTAAAATTGTATCGGTACGGTAATTATGAATATTTTTATGGTGTAAAAACATTTCAGAATTTTTATAAAATATAAGTATACAATAAAGTATGAGATGGTAATACACAGATTCAATAAAAACAGTAAATATTGAAGTTCTTATTTATTCTCGATAATGCAACATATACATGTAGCACAATAAATTCTGTATATTCAGATCTGTACCGATACAGAGTTATTGAAAAGTGTCGGTTTTGTCGGTTTTGCCGATAAAAAATCTAAATGTCCGATAAATTCAGTCCCTCTGTCGGTCCGGATGTCCGATAAATATGCGATCCTNTTATCTTTATATATGTGACAAATTAACCACTTTTATTAAAGGCTTAATAAGTAAAATTCTGTGAATATTATTAATTTTTTACTTAAATTTAATATGTAGGTCCTTTGTGCTCGATTAACTATTTCACATAGTTCTTTGTGATCCTTTGTGCACAAAGAAGGTCCTTTGCAGTGCTTTTAGAGACCACTATCAAAGTATTAATTTGCTTGGGAGATTATTAATTTCTGTGGTAAATTATTAAATTTTGATAATGTCCATCTGAAATTCATTGACTGTCGGGGGTTAAAACTAATTCGCCAAGATTAGGATGACCACCAGACAGTAATTGTGATGTGCTCGATTAACTATTTCACATAGTTCTTTGTGATCCTTTGTGCACAAAGAAGGTCCTTTGCAGTGCTTATAGAGACCATTATCAAAGTATTAATTTGCTTGGGAGATTATTAATTTCTGTGGTAAATTATTAAATTTTGATAATGTCCATCTCCATCTGAAATTCATTGTGACTGTCGGGGATTAATACTAATTCGCCAAGATTAGGATGACCACCAGATGGTAATTGTGATGTGCCAAAATGATAATTTTCTGTGAAAATGAACACCAAGATTTTGTTGATAATTTTAAGGGGTGTATTTATAGTATGGAACAACTATTTGAATGCCGGTTCGTTCCCACTTGTCCAACAAACCTTGAAAAAAACAAATTGTCATCAAGTGTTGTTTAAAACATAGGAAACAAACAAAAACATATGGTTAGCATGCTCACCTCGAATGTGGTAGATCATGGGTTCGAGCCCCAGTCGGGTCAAACCAAAGACTAAGAAATTGTTATTTGTTGCTTCTCTGCTAAACATCCAGCATTAAGGAGAAAGAGCATGTGGTTGGCTGGGAATCAGGATAATGTGTCCTATTAATTAGAGTGACATGTCTACCAGTGGTAAGACTAAGTGTAATTTTGTTGTTAGTGCACAAAAGAGAGACAATGTTTTTTTCCTCACATTTATGAAAAAAAATACTGTAGTTACTAAAAAAATTGGGTCAATTTTACAAACGTGACGAAAGCAGGTAATAAATCCACACAAGACAACGTCATGCAACTGGTGAACCATCACAATTTTGAAGCCAAGAATGGTCTATATTTGTGGATTAGAATTCAATTTTTTGTCCACATTTATCAATTATACATGTAGTTCTGTACATGTGTATCTTTAAATTAATCCATCACAATTTTGAAGCCAAGAATGGTCTATATTTGTGGATTAGAATTCAATTTTTTGTCCACATTTATCAATTATACATGTAGTTCTGTACATGTGTATCTTTAAATTAATAAAATGCATTAAAATATGTGTAGTGTGCAGTCTGTGCCAAAAAGGGTTTCAGCTACTAGCCCGAATAGCTAATTTTGAGGTTTTCTTCTATTTGTTTACATAAATTTCAGTAAAATTTCACTAGCCCGAACACAATTTTACTAGTCTCGGGCATAGGGCTAGTGGCTAAAGGCACAGACTGAGTGTGTTACTTTATTATCGTGTGCGAGAACCACATGATGAATTTGATTATTCTCGTACATTTTGTATTTTTAAATTAATAAAATGTATTAAAATATGTGTAGTGTGTTACTTTATTATTGTGTGTGAGAACCACATGATGAATTTGATTATCCCCATAAGAAGTCATTTTTACAATTGACTGTAGGGGTGTAACGATACACTTGTCACAACACCTGTACAATGTAACATCAATCAAAATAAAATGTAACATTTTTATTTTGATAGTAGAACTGGTAACTCCGACAAATAATATAGCAGGGATGCAAATTAACGGTCGCCCACGGCGAGTAAAATTTCAGCTGGGCGATCAAATATTACTTTGCGGTCGCCCAGTTGGCGATTAAAATTTATTCATCACTCCAAGTTTCCACTGCCAACGGAATTTTAGAACGGCATTAAATTCCGTTTTCAGTTTTAATAAAATGTCAGACAGACTTGAAATTTGTTTATTTATTCTGTCAGACCGGCACATTCCTATTTTTATTAATCAGAACGTCTTCCTATGGTATTGTAAACGTCATTTTAGTAGGAACGGGCACCTGCAATACGTGAAGCCTTAAAACTTAAATACATTACTGAGCACAGAAAAAAGTTGACTTCCACACTCCAAAGGTATCAAAGATTGTTTGTATTTAATTAAATTTGTTTTGAGGTGGTTATATATTGAAGATGACAACAGATTCATGTTCTTAACTGAAATTAAAAAATGTAGGTAAACCGGATGTTGACATTGATGTAAAATATTCGGAACGGGATCGGACAGTGAGATACGGATTGTTGGCCATATCTGCTATCTTTTTAGATAACTATACAGAAAAGCATTTAATTGAAAAATGTACAATGTATTTACATGAAAATTGATTATCCAAAGATGAATAACTTGTCTATTGCAAATGTACATTTTAGTTTATTTTCAATTTGAATTGATATCCTAAAAATTTCCAAAAGAATAGATGTGTATTGGATACTTTTATACAGTTAATTTTATACCATACTATAGAATATATTTCAAATTTATAAACCTATGAAATAAAAATTATCTGCTACATTTTACTTGTTTACAAATAAAAAAAACCAATATATTAAAATACAATATCTGCACACATATAATAATATACAGCATACAGTAAAAGGAATAAGTAAACACAGATATTTACATATACTGTATTCATTACATCAACTGGATACCTATACTGTGCATTATATATGTATGCCGACTGACAGTCACATAAAGACTGCTTACTAAATTGCCATCAAACGTCATTATAGACAAGTTTGACATCACAAAAAATGCATTCCTAACAAAATTAAGATTTTTTTTAGGTCAGATCAGGGCAAGACCTGATTAAATTTAATTATTGCTGGATCTATCACACAAATTAATTCAACATCTCTGGAAACCTTTTTTGCGTACCCATTCCCCTTTAAGAGTTTAAATTATAAGTACATGTAGGTAGTTAATTCCTGTTTAGAAAATGTGGGAGTTTATCAGTGGCATAAAACCTCCACAAAAGAGGAAGACAGACTGAAGATAAAAATGCATACTGCTACAAGTATTTAAAAAGCCTGTATATCAGGTCCGAATGTTTTGATTTTTCTTTTTCATCGACTGAAAAATAAAACTGGGCCCTTAAAAATTTAGCTGGGCCCCTAGAAATTAGAAGTCAGTAGCCCAGCTGGCTACTGGGAAAAAATAGTTAATTTGCATCCCTGTATATATGTAATATTTAAACCAGAGTTGGCGAAAACTTTTTTTTTCTGTTTGACATTGGGTCAGACAGGAACTGGGGTTCTGTCTGACCCATGGCCTTTGTGTCTGTCCCATTTTTTTTGTAATATTGTATATAACCTGTCAAATTATGTTTTTTTTATACAGAACTGAATGCAAGATTACCTATATTCATGATCATTAATTAAACAACTCAATTAAGTGTTTTTCTGTATACATATTTTTATCTAAAAAGATAAGGCAGATATAACCAACAATCCGTATCTAACGGTCCAATCACGTTCCGAATATTATACATCAATGTCAGTTTCCGGTTTACCTGCATTTTTAATTTCAGTTAAAAATTAACTCGAATAATTCAGCGCCCTCTATCCGCTGTCGCTACTCGAGGTAGCGACCAGCGTGGAACGTAATATAACGACTGGATTATTCGGGTTAGTTAAAAATATGAATCTGTTGTCATCTTCAATATAAGCATCTCAAAACATATTTAATTAAACACAAACAATCTTTGATACTTGAGGAGTGTGGAAGTCAACTTATTTATGTGCTCAGTAATATATTTCAGTTATAATTTTCCACATTTTGCAGGTGCTCGTACATTTATGTAATAGGAGTTTCGATTACAAATAGGAACGTGTCGGTCTGACAGAATAAATAAACAAATTTCAAGTCTCTGTCTGACATTTTAATAAAACGTGAAAACGGAATTTAATGCAATTGGCAGTGGAAACTGGGAGTGAATAAATTTCAATCGCCAACTGGACGACCACAAATTTGGCACAAAGACGATAATATTTTCGTGACGGACATTGGGACAGACACTAGTCATTAATTAGTTGGACTGACCGTTATTCTGCCGGTCAAGTCCGACGGATCCGACGATTTTCGCCAACTCTGTTTAAACAAGGATTTAAATAGTATACAAATCCTTGATTTAAACCAAACTTCATATATAATAATACATGTATGCAATGGAAACGGAAATTTACATTTATTAGCCGGGACCCGAGTTGCGATGAAGTCGATCTCGGCTTATAATATGATGAATGGCGTCCTGGTGGCGCAATCGTTTCCGCACAATATCTTAAGAATGAAATGTCTGATATAAATGAAACTTGGTACACACATGCCAGGTGGTGAGAGGAGGAAGCCTATTTGTAATGAGGTTTGTAGGACAAAGGTCAAGGTCACAACTTCTAAAAATAGATAAAAAATTTGATACTTTTTTTCGTTTCCGCACGATATCTTAAGAACAAAATGTAGGATCTAAATGAAACTTGGTACACATATGCCTGGTGGTGAGAGGAGGAAGCCTATTGATAATGAGGTTTGTAGGACAAAGGTCAAGGTCACAACTTCTAAAAATAGAACAAATATTTTATACTTTTTTCTGTTTCCGCACGATATCTTACAAACGAAATGTCAAATCTAAATGAAACTTGGTACACACATGTCTGATGGTGAAAGGAGAAAGCCTATCGATATTGAGGTTTGTAGGACAAAGGTCAAGGTCACAACTAAAAATAGAACAAAAATTAGATACTTTTTTCGTTTCTGCATAATATCTTAAGAACGAAATGTTTGATCTAAATGAAACTTGGTACACACATGCCTGATGGTGAGAGGAGGAGGCCTATTGATATTGAGGTTTGTAGGACAAAGGTCAAGGTCACAACTTCTAAAAATAGAACAAAAATGAGATACTTTTTTGTTTCTGCACGATATCTTAAGAACGAAATGTCGGATCTAAATGAATCTTGGTACACACATGGCTGATGGTGAGAGGAGGAAGCCTATTGAGGTTTGTAGGTCAAAGGTCAAGGTCACATTGTCCATCCACATGTTCGCAACTCGGCTTTCACACCTTCGGTGAGTTACTGATTTTTTGGGTGAATATTATATCCCCTCCCCCCAAAATCCACTTTCAATTCATATGTATTTTTATTTTAAAACTGATGAATTCTGACAACTCTGACCACTATTTTTATATTGTATGCAAGTGTCTGTCTAGTATTATTTACTAGGATTTTTATATGCATAAAGTTTTTTTTATTTCAAAGTTAATTGTCAATCAATCAAAATCTAGGTCAAGTGTCATCATGTTTATCTCCCAGAATCTTGTATTTATCTTTGAAATGTTATATTGAAACTTTTGAAATTAATATAGAAATATATATTCTAGTTGCCTGTTTCATTGTTTTCATTCAATCTCGGGTTTTTAATGAATTTGAAGCCATACAGCGAACCTTGCTTTAGACGTTTTTCAGGTGCTGCCATAGTCGATGTCTGTACCACAGTTAGGGTGCTCCAATTGAAGGAGGAATTAATCATCAGCTTTAGAATATTTTTCGGAACTCATCGCGTCGTTTCATATAAGAACATGATAGACACAAGAGTGAAAATTTGTAAGCAATTCCACGATGTCAATGTCCTGTAAATGCAATATCAACGTGATAAATACATCATATCTTTCAAAGAAAATAATTTAAAGTTAGGATTTAATGCATACACGATTTTCCTTCATTTTACATTTTTACCAATAAGAAAGTTACCGGCGACGACAGCTGAAATTAACGGAGATTTTTGCCGGTTGCCGGCTTCTAAAGACATCCCTGGTATTATGATGCATATCATGATTCAAATATACGTTTTATAGAAAACTAACTATTCCTTCACTCGACATGGGCGGTGCCATGTTTTTTTTTATATATATGAGGTCGCTTACGTAGTAGCGGAAAGTATAAATATTTGATATTTGATTAAATAATTTTAAAAGCATAAATTAATCGATTCACTTTTCTCAAAATATCAATTAAGTGATCACCAAAAGAAGAAAACGGAAGTTCAACACTACTTTTTATTAAAAAAAAATGAGCATCATATTGTTTGTATCGTAAGCGGCCTCCACGTATCGTGAACCAAACCTTCCCCAAAATAATCGCGATTTCGGTACATACGGTGAATCGTTTCCTCCTTAATTGACTGCATTCACCTGACCTGTTAAATGTTATGAAATCAATGCTGATTAATTCCACTAAATTTTACCTGTAAGCACATTATTTGGGTGAACACTTTTGTCTTCCATTTTGGATGTTGATTGATCAGTTATAGAAAACAGGGACCTTATTCACACAGCGTCTAAATTAGTGAACCCGTTAAGTTAAGGGATAATTTAACGCGTATGTTAGCTAAATTTTAAAGTGGTATTCACAAACTTCTCCGTAAACATCGAACGAGAGAGAGGTAGAATGAGGCACACTAGGGCTATAAAATTATTAATTTCCTTGGGAGATTATCAATTTCCGTGGTAAAGTATTAAATTTTAATAATTTTCTGCTGAAACTCAGTGTGACTGCCACAGATTGCATGTGACTCGCAAATATTAATAATTTCCCGTGAACATTAATACTTGGGTGAGCCAAGATTTGATCGATAATCTTCATATTTATCTTATCTTGTCAATCTTATATGATTATTGATTTTGTACGGATGCATTCATATACGTTATCGAGTTGAGAAAACAGTGTTGTTTGTTTTCATTTAGTTTTTTATTTGTATTGTATCAATAGTGTATTCACCGCTGACAGAAAATAAAAAATGAATACACATTTCTCCAAGGTCCAGTTTTAAAAGTTTAATTCTGTTTTAATGAATATATGCAATTAAGTAATAGTATTCACGCCATCAGTGTCAAAAATAAAAACGGAATACACTTTTCGCAAAGAGAGAGTTAGAAAAAATTATGTCAGTTTTCATGAATTTATACTATCAAGTGTATATTGTAGTAACTTTTAATGATGAATGTTGAATTAAAAATCCCTTCTTCCTTGTTTAAATGACCATTGTGTTTTTTTGTAAACTATTACACCATGTTTTTTTTTCCCATATGTTTGTGTACTGCACGATAAGTACAAAACATTGTAGACTGACCCGACCACGAGAGCTATATATAGCACATACTATAGGTAAGTTATTGTAGCTTATATGTATATTTACAACCATGATTTGATTTCTACCCTTGTCACTTAAGAATAATTGTCTTTAGTGCTTGGCTGGAAACTGCATGTATTTGTTTTATTTTACAGACATTTCATGAAAAGGTATGAAAATATAAAATCATTTGTTTTGTGTTATTTATTTTACTTTCCATAAGTTATTATTATTTTCTGTTAAGTTTTCATCATTTATTTTTTAGCTCACCTTGCCAAAGGCAGTGTGAACTTTTGGCGTTCGCCGTCCATCAACTTTTCACATTTTAATTTTCTCCACTGAAACCCCTTGGCTTAGGCAAATGAACTGAAACTAGATAGGAAGCATCTATGGAAGGTCCTCTATAAAATTGCTCATTTCGTTCCAATCCGTTAACAAACATGGCCGCCACAGGCAATTGTTGTTTCTGATTGGATGAATTTCTAAAAAAAAATCTTCTCCTCTGAAAGCGCTTGGCCAAATGATTTGAAACTTGGTAGGAAGCATCAATTTAAGGTCCTCTATCAATATTGCGGATTTCGCCCCAATACGTTAACAAACATGGCTGCCACAGGCAATTCTTGTTTCTGATTGGTTGTTTCCTTTAACCGCTTGGCCAAATAATGAACCAAAACTTGGTAGGAAGCATCTCTTTAAAGATTGCTCATTTTGGCCCCAATCGTTGACAAACATGGCCGTCACAGGCAATTCTTGTTTTTAATTGGTTGATTTCTAAAAAATCTTCTCTGAAACCGCTTGGCCAAATGAACCTAAACTTGGTAGGCAGCATCTATGGAAGGTCCTCTATAACAATGCTTAATTTGTCCCGATCTGTTAACAAAGATGGCTGCCACAGGCAATTATTGTTTCTGATTGGTCAATTTCTAAAAATCTTATCCTCTGAAACCACTTGGCCAAATGAACCGAACCTTGGTAGGAAACATCTATGGAATGTCCTCTATTAAGATTGCTCATCCGTTAACAAACATGGTGACCTTAGGCAATTCTTGTTTCTGGTTATTTCTAAAAAAAATCTTCTCCTCTGAAACCGAGTAGCCACATGATCTGAAATTTTGTAGGAAGCACCTATGGAAGGTTCTGTAAAAGTTTCCTCAAAACAGAATGAAAGGTGAATGACACCGGCTCAGCCCACTGAGCCTCTAGTTAATTAAACTTTATTATTATTGCTGTATTAATTTTTTAGGTTATTGTGGAAGGTGAGCTTTTGGCATCCGTCTCCGTCATCCGTTAACTTTTCACATCTCTTCTGAAACCCCTCAGTCAAATGAACTGAAACTTGGTAAGAAGCATCTATGGAAGGTCCTCTATTAAGATTGCAATTTTGTCCAGATCCATTAAGGGCTGTTCCATTTAAATATACCTGGGAGGGGGGAATGCCCCCCCCTCCCCCACCAATAGAAAAGAAAAAAGTTTCCACCCACCACCACCAGAATATTTACTTCAAAAAATACCCCACTACCACCCAAAAAAAAAAAAATCTTAAAAATAGTTTCCTTTATAGAAACACCCAATCCTAATCTCAACGAAATTTAGAGCCTAGCACTAATGATATACCAATATACGGTGTGTAAATCTCTCCCTTAAACTTTGCATATAAATGTGCCTCTTGCATTTTACTATAGCTAGCTATAATTTTAATTTCAAATATAGTTGATAATGACTGAAGACCTTTTTTCCACCCACATGGCAACAGAAACGAAGTTTGCCATCTTTAAGGGTAGACAACTCCATTTCCGGGAAGATAACTCGCTACTGTTTTGGAGCAAATTCTGGCAAAATGCACGATCTCTTAAGACAACAAAACGGATATATCTTTTTATTTCTGTGAAAAGCCAGCGAGTTTAAAGCAAAGGGAAATCGAGCTAAATACACCCCCAATTTTCTAGTCATTGGATCCCCCCCAACAGAATTTATCTTCAAGAGACCCCCTCACCCAACAGAAAAAAATATTGTTTCAACCCCACAACCAACAGAAAAATAAAAAAAATGGCATTCCTCCCCTCCCAGGTAGACTTAAATGGAACATCCCTAAGAAACTTGGCTGCCACAGTCAATTCTTATTTCTGACAGGCCAATTTAAAAAAATCTTCTCCTCTGAAACTGCTTGGCTAGATGAACCTAAACTTGGTAAGCATCTATGGAAGGTCCTCTATAAAGATTGCTCATTTCGTCCCGAACCGTTACCAAACATGACCGCCACAGGCAATTCTTGTTTCTGATTGGTTGATTTCTAAAATATCTTATCCTCTGAAACCACTGAGCCAAATGAACCGTAAGTTGGTAAGAAGCATTTATGGAAGGTTCTCTATCAAGATTGCACACTTCGTCCTGATCCGTTGACAAACATGGCTGCCACAGGCAATTCTTGTTTCTGATTGATTTCTAAAAAAAACCTTCTCTTAAACTGCTTGGCCAAATAAATCGAAATTTGGTAGGAAGCATCTATGGAAAGTCTTCTATAAAGACTGCTCATTTACTTCCGATCCGATAACAAACATGGCCGCCACAGGCTATTCTTGTTTCTGATTGGTTGATTTCTAAATATTCTTCTCTGAAACTGCGTAGCCAAATGAACCGGAGCTTGGTGAGAAGCATCTATGGAAGGTCCTCTCTAAAGATCGCACATTTTGTTCCGATCCATTAACAAACATGGCTGCCACAGGCAATTCTTGTTTCTGATTGGCCGATTTTAAAAAATCTGCTCCCCTGAAACTGCTTGACCAAATGAACCGAAACTTGGTAGGAAGCATCTATGGAAGGTCCTCTATAAATAATGCTCATTTCGTCCTGATCTGTTAACAAACATGTCTGCCATTGGCAATTCTTTTTTAGATTGGTCGATTTCTAAAAATCTTCTTCTCTGATGCTGCTTAGTCAAATGAAAGTATTTCATCTTTCTTACAGTGGGTTACAGCAAGTTAAGTTAATTATACACAAGGCCAAATGTCAGAACCCCCAGTGTGGTCATTTTCTGTACACCTATCAATCACATATTTTTGAATAAAATAATTTGATCATTAAAAAACAGAAGAAATATAAATGATTAAAGTGTTAACAATTAACTTATAAAAGAAATTGTTTTGTTAGTGAAAACAGTTATTAAAAAATGAATACAGCAATAATAATAAATAATAATAAAGTTTAATTGAAAAATAAATAAAAAAATAAATGATAAAAACTAAAAAAAAAAAACTGATATGTAATGGAAAGTAAAATAAATAACACAAAACAAACGATTTTATATGTTGATACCTTTTCTTGAAATGTCTGTAAAATAAAAGAAATACATGCAGTTTCCTGCAAAGCACTAAAGACAATTATATTTCAGCAACAAGAGTAAAAATCAAATCATGGTTGTAAATATACATATAAGCTACAATAATTTACCTACAAAATGTATGTGCTATATATAGCTCTCGTGGTCTGTTCAGTCTACAATGTTTTGTACTTATCATGCAGTACACAAACAGATGGGGAAAAACATGGTGTAATAGTCTACAAAAAACACAATGGTCATTTAAACAAGGAAGAAGGTAGTTTTTAATACAACATTCATCATTAAAAGTTACTACAATATACACTTGATAGTATATATTCATGAAAACTGACTTAAATTTGTTTAACTCTCTCTTTGCGAAATGTGTATTCCGTTTTTATTTTTTGACACTGATGGCGTGAATACTATTACTTAATTGCACATATTCATTAAAACAGAACTAAACTTTTAAAACTGGACCTTGGGAAAATGTGTATTCATTTTTTATTTTCTGTCAACGGTGAATACACTATTGATACAATACAAATTGATAACTAAATGAAAACAAACATCACTGATTTCTCAACTCGATCACGCATCTGTACAAAATCAATAATCATATAAGATTGACAAGATAAGATAAATATGAAGATTATCGATCAAATCTTGGCTCACCCAAGTATTAATGTTCACGGGAAATTATTAATATTTGCGAGTCACACGCAATCTGTGGCAGTCACTCTGAATTTCAGCAGAAAATTATTAAAATTTAATACTTTACTATGGACATTGATAATCTCCCAAGGAAATTAATAATTTGATAGCCCTAATGTGCCTCACTCTACCTGTCTCTCATTCGATGTTTACGGAGAAGTTTGTGAATACCACTTTAAAATTTAGCTGACATACACGTTAAATTCTCCCTTAACTTAACAGATTCACTAATTTAGACGCTGTGTGAATAAGGTCCCTGTTTTCTATAACTGATCAATCAACATCCAAATTGGAAGACAAAAGTGTTCACTCAATTAATGTGTTTACAGGTAAAATTTAGTGGAATTAATCAGCATTGATTTCATAACATTTAACAGGTCAGGTGAATGCAGTCAATTAAGGAGGAAACGATTCACCGTATGTACCGAAATCGTGATTATTTTGGGGAAGGTTCGGTTCACGATACATGGAGGCCGCTTACGATACAAACGATACGATGCTCATTTTTTTAATAAAAAGTAGTGTTGAACTTCCGTTTTCTTCTTTTGGTGATCATTTTATTAATATTTTGAGAAAAGTGAATCGATTAATTTACGCTTTTAAAATTATTTAATCAAATATAAAATATTTATACTTTCCGCTACTACGTAAGCGACCTCATAAAAAAAACATGGCAGCGCCCATGTTGAGTGAAGGAATAGTTACAGTTTCCTATAAAACGTATCGTGATACGCATCGTAATACCAGGGATGTCATTAGAAGCCGGCAACCAGAGAGAGAGTGAGTGAGAAGAGATGGAGAGACTGAGAGTAGAGGAGAGCAAGAAGAGAGGGAGGGACAGTGAGAAGAGAGGGAGAGTGAAAGGAGAGAAGAGAGAGAGGGCAGAATGAGAAAAAAAGGGAGTGAGAGAGAGAAGAGATGGAGTGAGGGGAGAGGAGTGAGACAGTGGGAGAAGAGAGGGAGGGACAGAGTGAGAAGTGAGCAGAGATGGAGGGAGATGAGAGATAGAGGAAGAAAGGGAGACCGTGAAAGGAGAGAGAGAGAAGGGAGACAGAGTGACGGGGGATATAGAGGATGAGAGGGGAAGATGGAGAGACGATGAGAGTAGAGGAGAGATGAGTGGGAGACAGCGAGAAGAGAGGGAGGGACAGGGAGAAGAGAGGGAGAGACTGAAAGGAGAGAAGAGTGAGATGAGCAAAACGGAGTGAGAAGAGAGAGGGAGAGAGCAGAATGAGAAAAAATGGAGACAGAGAGGGGAGAGAGCAGAATGAGAACAAAAAAGGGAGAGATAGTGAGAGTAGAGGTGAGAGGAATGAGACAGTGGGAGAAGAGAGGGAGGGACAGAATGAGAAGAAATGGAGAGACCAGAATGAGAGAAGAGAGGGGGAGATAGAGGAAGAGAGGGAGACAGAGTGAAAGGAGAGAGAAGAGAGGGAGATGAGCGAGACTGAGAGAGAGGAGGGAAAGACAGAGGGGTGGGAGAGACTTAGCGAGAAGAGAGGGAGGGAGAGAGAATGAGATGAGCGAGACTGAGAGTGAGAAGAGAGGGAGAGAGCAGAATGAGAAATAAAGGGAGAGAGCAGAATGAGGAAAAAAAGGGAGACAGAGAAGTGAGGGTGAGAATAGAGGGGAGAGGAGTTAGACAGTGGGAGAAGAGAGGGAGGGACAGAGTGAGAAGAGATGGAGATGAGCGAGACTGGGAGTGAGAGGATGGAGAGATATAGAGGATGTGAGAAGAGAGGGAGAGTGAGTGAGAAGAGGAGTGGGAGAGAGACTGGGGGTGAGAAAAGAGACAGAAGAGAGGGAGAGAGCAGAATGAGAAGGGGAAAAAAGGGATAGAGAAGTGAGGGAGAGACAGTGAGAGTAGAGGGGAGAGGAGTGAGACAGTGGGAGGGGAGAGAGAGAGAGAGCAGAATGAGAGATAAAAGGGAGAGACAGACTGGGGGAGATATAGAGGATGAGAGGCAGAGATGGAGACAGTGGGAGAAGGAAGGGAGAGATGGAGTGAGAAGAGATGGAGAGTGCAGAATGATATGAGAGAGGAAGAGGGAGACAGTGAAAGGAGAGAAAAGAGACGAGAGGGAGAGACAGTGAGAGTAGAGGAGAGAGGAGTGGGAGAGAATGAAAGGTGGGAAGAGAGATGTAGAGACAGTGAGAGAAGAGAGTGAGAAAAGAGACAAAGAAGAGAGGGGGAGAGCAGAATGAGAAGAGGGAGGGATAGACAGAGTGAGAGCAGAGACAAGAGAAAGAGTGGGAGGAGAGGAGAGGTAGACAGTGAAAGGAGAGAGAAGAGAGGGAGAAAGCAGAATGAGGAAAAAAAGGGACAGAGAGAGAGAAGAGAGGGAAGGACAGTGAGAAGAGATGGAGAGTGCAGAATGATATGAGAGGGAGAGGAAGAGGGAGACAGTGAAAGGAGACGAGAGAGAGAGAGAAGAGATGGAGAGACAGTGAGAGTAGAGGAGAGAGGAGTGGGAGAGAGTGAAAGGTGGGAAGAGAGATGTAGAGACAGTGAGAAAAGAGACAAAGAAGAGAGGGAGAGAGCAGAATGAGAAGAGAGGGGGAGAGACAGTGAGAGAAGAGACAAGAGAAAGGATGGGAGGAGAGGAGAGGTAGACAGAGTGAAAGGAGAGAGAAGAGAGGGAGAGAGCAGAATGAGAGAAAAAAGGGAGACAGAGAGGGGTGGGAAATGAGAGATAGAGGAAGAGAGGGAGACAGTGAAAGGAGAGAGAAGAGAGGGAGATGAGCGAGACTGAGAGATAAAGAAGAGATGAGAGGGAGAGAGTGAGAAGAGATGGAGAGACGGTGAGAGTAGGGGAGAAGAGAGGGAGAGAGAAGAGTGTGAGGAGACAGACTGAGAATGAGAAAAGAGAGTGGGAAGAGGGAGAGAGCAGAATGAGAAAGAAAGGGAGACAGAGAGAGAGGGGGAGATATAGAGGATGAGAGGCAGAGAGAGGAGTGGGAGAATGGAGGGAGTGATAGAGTGAAAGGAGAGAGAAGAGAGTGAGAGCAGACAAGAGAAAGAGTGGGAGGAGAGGATAGGTAGAGACAGAGTGACAGTGAAAGGAGAGAGAAGAGAGTGAGATATAGAGGATGAGAGGCAGAGAGAGAAGAGATGGAGAGACAGTGAGAGTAGAGGAGTGAGAGACCGAGAGAGAAAAGAGAAGAGAGGGAGAGAGCAGAATGAGGGAAAAAAAGGACAGAGAGAGAAGAGATGGACAGTGAGGGGAGACAGTGGGAGAAGAGAGGGATGGACAGAGTGAGAAGAGATGGAGAGTGCAGAATGATATGAGAGGGAGACAGTGAAAGGAGAGAAGAGACGAGAGAGTGAGAAGAGTAGAGGAGAGAGAGGAGTGGGAGAGACAGTGAAAGGTGGGAGGAGAGATGTAGAGACAGAGTGAAAGGAGAGAGAAGAGAGTGAGATGAGCGAGATTGAGAGTGAGAAAGGAGACAAAGAAGAGAGGGAGAGAGAGAAAAGGGCGAGACAGAGAGAGAAGAGATGGAGAGACAGTGAGATTAGAGGACAGGAGGGAGAAGAGCAAGACTGAGAGTGAGAAAAGAGTGGGAAGAGCGTGAGAGAGCAAAATGAGAGAAAAAGGGAGAGAGAAGAGAGTGAGGGACAGAGTGAGAAGAGATGGAGAGAGAAGAGTGGGAGATGAGAGATAGAGGAAGAGAGGGTGAGAGTAGAGACAAGAGAAAGATTGGGAGGAGAGGAGAGGTAGAGACAGAGTGAAAGGAGAGAGAAGAGAGTGAGATGAGCGAGAATGAGAAAAGAGACAGAGAAGAGAGGGAGAGAGCAGAATGAGGAAAAAAAAGGTAGAGAGAAGAGATGGACAGTGAGAGTAGAGGGGAGACAGTGGGAGAAGAGAGGGAAGCACAGAGTGAGAAGAGATGGAGAGTGCAGAATGAGAGAAGAGAGGGAGATGAGCGAGACTAGGAGTGAGAGGAGGGAGAGACATTGAGGGGAGATATAGAGGATGTGAGAGGGTGAGTGAGAAGAGGAGAGTCTTAGAGTAGAGGAGAGAGGAGTGGGAGAGCAACAAGAGAGGGAGAGACAGTGAGATGAGCGAGACTGAGGGTGAGAAAAGAGGGAGAGAGCAGAATGAGAAGAAAAAAAGGGAGAGACTGTGGGAGAAGAGAGGAAGAGATGGAGGGAGCAGAATGAGAGAAGAGAGGGAGAGGAAGACCGAAAGGAGAGAGAAGAGAGGGAGATGAGTGAGAAAAGAGATGAGGGAGAGAGAGAGATAAGGGAGAGACAGACTGAGGAGAGATATAGAGGATGAGGGAGTGAGAAGAGGAGACAGTGAGTAGAGAGGAGAGGGAGGAAGAGACAGTGAAAGAATGGGAGGATAGGAGAGGTAGAGACAGTGAAAGGACAGAAGAGAGGGAGAGAGCAGAATGAGAAAAAAGTGAGAGGGAGAGCAGAATGAGAGAAAAGGGAGAGACAGATTGAGGGGAGATATAGAGGATGAGAGGCAGAGATGGAGACAGTGGGAGAAGGGAGGGAGAGACAGCGTGAAAGGAGAGAGAAGAGAGTGAGAGCAGAGACAAGAGAAAGAGTGGGAGAGTGACAGTGAAAGAAGAGTGAGATGAGCAAGACTGAGAGTGAGAAAAGAGACAGAGAAGGGAGATATAGAGAATGAGAGGCAGAGAGAGAAGAGATGGAGAGAGTGAGAGTAGACAAGAGAAAGAGAGAGGAGAGGTAGAGACAGAGTGAAAGGAGAGAGAAGAGAGTGAGATGAGCGAAAGTGAGAGAAGAGAGGGAGAGAGCAGAATGAGGAAAAAAAGGGACAGAGAGAGAGAAGAGATGGACAGTGAGAGTAGAGGGGAGACAGTGGGAGAAGAGATGGAGAGGAAGAGGGAGACTGTGAAAGGAGAGAAAAGAGACGAGGGAGAATGAGAAGAGAAGAATGGGAGAGACAGTTAAAGACGTGGGAGGAGGGGAGATGTAGAGACAGAGTGAAAAGAGAGTGAGATGAGCGAGATTGAGAGTGAGAAAGAAGAGAGGGAGAGAGCAGAATGAGAAGAGAGATAGAGAGAAAAGGGCGAGAGTGAGGGGAGATATAGAGGCAGAGAGAGAAGAGATGGAGACAGTGAGATTAGAGGACAGGAGTGGGAGAAGGGAGAGAGAGAGACAGTGAAAGGAGAGAGTGAGAATAGAGACAAGAGAAAGAGTGGGAGGAGAGGTAGAGACAGAGTGAGAGAGTGAGATGAGCAAGAGTGAGAAAAGATAGTGGGAAGAGAGGGAGAGAGCAGAATGAGAGAAAAAGGGAGAGGGGAGGGAGAAGAGAGGGAGGGACAGAGTGAGAACAGACGGAGAGAGCAGAATGAGAGAAGAGTGGGAGATGAGAGATAGAGGAAGAGAAGGAGACAGTGAAAGGAGAGAGAAGATGGTGAGAGCAGAGACAAGAGAAAGAGTGGGAGGAGAGGAGAGGTAGAGACAGAGTGAAAGGAGAGAGAAGAGAATGAGATGAGCTAGACTGAGAGTGAAAAAAGATACAGAGAAGAGAGGGAGAGAGCAGAATGAGGGAAAAAAGGGACAGAGAGAGAGAAGAGATGGACAGTGAGATTAGAGGGGAGACAGTGGGAGAAGAGATGGAGAGTACAGAATGATATGAGAGGGAGACTGAAAGGAGAGAGAGGAGTGGGAGACAGTGAAAGGTGGGAGGAGAGGAGATGTAGAGACAGGGTGAAAGGAGAGTGAGATGAGCGAGAAAAGAGACAAAGAAGAGAGAAGGGAGGGAGAGAGGTGAGAGCAGAGACAAGAGAAAGAGTGGGAGGAGAGTGACAGTGAAAGGAGAGAGAAGAGAGTGAGAAAAGAGACAGTGAGGGGAGATATAGAGGATGAGAGGCAGAGAGAAGAGATGGAGAGACAGTTAGAGTAGAGGAGTGAGACAGAGAGAAGAGTGAGCAGAGACAAGAGAAAGAGTGGGAGGAGAGGAGAGGTAGAGACAGTGAAAGGAGAGAGAAGAGAGTGAGAAATGAGAAAGAGAAGAGAGGGAGAGAGCAGAATGAGGGGAAAAAAAGGACAGAGAGAGAAAAGAGATGGAGTGAGAGTAGAGGGGAGACAGTGGGAGAAGAGAGGGAAGGACAGAGTGAGAAGAGATGGAGAGTGCAGAATGATATGAGAGGAAGAGGGAGACAGTGAAAGGAGAGAAGAGTAGAGGAGAGAGGAATGGGAGAGACAGTGAAAGGTGGGAGGAGAGGAGATGTAGAGACAGAGTGAAAGGAGAGAGTGAGATGAGCGAGATTGAGAGTGAGAAAGGAGACAAAGAAGAGAGGGAGAGAGAAAAGGGCGAGACAGAGTGAGGGGAGATATAGAGAATGAGAGGCAGAGAGAGAAGAGATGGAGAGACAGTGAGATTAGAGGACAGAGGAGTGGGAGAAGGGAGGGAGAGACACAGTGAAAGGAGAGAAGAGAGACAAGAGAAAGAGTGAGATGAGAAAAGAGAGAGGGAGGGACAGAGTGAGAAGAGATGGAGAGAGCAGAATGAGAGAAGAGTGGGAGATGAGAGATAGAGGAAGAGAGTGAGAGCAGAGAAAAGAGTGGGATGAAAGGAGAGAGAAGAGAGTGAGATGAGCGAGACTTGAGAGTGAGAAAAGAGACAGAGAAGAGAGGGAGAGAGCAGAATGATGGGGAAAAAAGGGACACAGAGAGAGAAGAGATGGACAGTGAGAGTAGAGGGGAGACAGTGGGAGAAGAGAGGGAAGCACAGAGTGAGAAGAGATGGAGAGTGCAGAATGATATGAGAGGGAGACAGTGAAAGGAGAGAGAAAAGAGACGAGAGAGAGTGAGAAGAGGTGAGAGTAGAGGAGAGAGGAGTGGGAGAGACAGTGAAAGGTGGGAGGAGAGGAGATGTAGAGACAGAGTGAAAGGAGAGTGAGAAAAGAGACAAAGAAGAGAGGGAGAGACATTGAGGGGAGATATAGAGGATGAGAGGCAGAGAGAGAAGAAATGGAGAGACAGTAAGATTAGATGACAGAGGAGTGGGAGAAGGGAGGGAGACAAAGTGAAAGGAGAGAGGTGAGAGCAGAGACAAGAGTTGGAGGAGAGGTAGAGACAGAGAGTGAAAGGAGAGAGAAGAGAGTGAGAAAAAAGAGAGAGACAGAGAAGTGATGGAGTGAGAGTAGAGGGGAGAAGAGAGGGAGGGACAGAGTGAGAAGAGATAGAGGAAGAGAGGGAGACAGTGAAAGGAGGGAGATGAGCAGAATGAGAAAAAAAAGGGAGAGACCGTGAGAGGGGAGAGAGAAAAGGGAGACATACTGAGGGGAGATGTAGAGGATGAGAGGCAGAGAGAGAAGAGATGGAGACAGTAGAAGGGAGGGAGTGATAGAAGAGAGAAGGGAGGGAGAGAGTGAGAGCAGAGACAAGATAAATAGTGGGAGGAGAGTGACAGTGAAAGGAGAGAGAAGAGAGTGAGATGAGCAAGACTGAGAGTGAGAAAAGAGACAGTGAGGGGAGATATAGAGGATGAGAGGCAGAGAGAGAAGAGATGGAGACAGTGAGAAAAGGGAGGGAGAGACCGAGCGAGAAGAGAGGGAGAGACAGAGTGAAAGGAGAGAGGGCAGACAAGAGAAAGAGTGGGAGGAGAGGTAGATACAGAGTGAAAGGAGAGAGAGATGAGTGAGAAGAGAGGGAGAGAGCAGAATGAGGAAAAAAAGGGACAGAGAGAGAAGAGATGGAGACAGTGAGAGTAGAGGGGAGACAGTGGGAGAAGAGAGGGAAGGACAGTGAGAAGAGATGGAGAGTGCAGAATGATATGAGAGAGAGAGGAAGAGGGAGACAGTGAAAGGAGAGAAAAGAGACGAGAGGGAGAGACAGTGAGAGTAGAGGAGAGAGTGAAAGGTGGGAAGAGAGATGTAGAGACAGTGAGAGAAGAGAGTGAGAAAAGAGACAAAGAAGAGAGGGGGAGAGCAGAATGAGAAGAGGGAGGGATAGACAGAGTGAGAGCAGAGACAAGAGAAAGAGTGGGAGGAGAGGAGAGGTAGACAGAGTGAAAGGAGAGAAAAGAGAGGGAGAAAGCAGAATGAGAGAAAAAAGGGAGAGACAGAGAGGGGTGGGAAATGAGAGATAGAGGGAGACAGTGAAAGGAGAGAGAAGAGAGGGAGATGAGCGAGACTGAGAGAGAAAGAAGAGATGAGAGGAGGGAGAGACAGTGAGGGGAGATATAGAAGATGAGAGTGAGAAGAGATGGAGAGACGGTGAGAGTAGGGGAGAAGAGAGGGAGAGAGAAGAAAGTGTGAGGAGACAGACTGAGAATGAGAAAGAAAGGGAGAGAGGGGGAGATATAGAGGATGAGAGGCAGAGAGGAGTGGGAGAATGGAGGGAGTGATAGAGTGAAAGGAGAGAGTGAGAGCAGACAAGAGAAAGAGTGGGAGGAGAGGATAGGTAGAGACAGAGAGTGAGAGAAGAGTGACAGTGAAAGGAGAGAGGAGAGAGTGAGATGAGCAAGACTGAGAGTGAGAAAAGAGCAGAATGAGAGAAAAAAGGAGAGACAGAGAGAGAGAAGTGAGGGAGTGAGAGGGAGGGACAGTGAGAAGAGATGGAGAGAGCAGAATGAGAAAGAGAAAAGGGAGACAGACTGAGGGGAGATATAGAGGATGAAAGGCAGAGAGAGAGAAGAGATGGAGAGACAGTGAGAGTAGAGGAGTGGGAGAAAGGAGGGAGAGATGGAGTGAAAGAAGAGAGAAGGGAGGGAGAGACAGTGAAAGAAGAGAGAAAGAGTGGGAGGAGAGAGAAGAGTGAGATGAGCAAGACTGAGAGTGAGAAAAGAGAGACAGAGAAGGGAGATATAGAGGATGAGAGGCCGAGAGAGAAGAGATGGAGAGACAGTGAGAGTAGAGGAGTGAGAGAAGCGAGAAGAGAGGGAGACAGAGTGAAAGGAGAGAGAAGAGAGTGAGAGCAGAGACAAGAACAAGAGTGGGAGGAGAGGTAGAGACAGAGTGAGAGAAGAGAGGGAGAGAGCAGAATGAGGAAAAAAAGGGACAGAGAGAGAAGAGATGGAGACAGTGAGAGTAGAGGGTGGACAGTGGGAGAAGAGAGGGAAGGACAGAGTGAGAACAGATGGAGAGTGCAGAATGATATGAGAGAGAGGAAGAGGGAGACTGAACGGAGAGAGAAAAGAGACAAGAGAGAGTGAGAAGAGATGGAGAGACAGTGAGGGTAGAGGAGTGGGAGAGACAGAGTGAAAGGTGGGAGGAGAGAAAAATGTAGAGACAGAGTGAAGGGGGAGAGAGAAGAGAGTGAGAAAAGGGAGAGACAGAGTGAGGGGAGATATAGAGGATGAGAGGCAGAGAGAGAAGAGATGGAGAGACAGTGAGATTAGTGGACAGAGGAGTGGGAGAAAGGAGGGAGAGACAGTGAAAGGAGAGAGAAGAGTGCGAGCAGAGACAAGAGAAAGTGGGAGGAGAGGAGAGGTAGAGACAGAGTGAAAGGAGAGAGAAGAGAGTGAGATGAGCGAGACTGAGAGTGGGAAGAGAGGGAGAGAGCAGAATGAGAAAAAAAGGGAGAGAAGTGAGGGAGTGAGAGTCGAGGGGAGAAGAGAGGGAGGGACAGAGTGAGAAGAGATGGAGAGAAAAGAGAGGAAGACAGTGAAAGGAGAGAGAAGAGAGGGAGATGAGCGAGAAGGAGAAAAGAGATGAGAGGAGGGAGAGACAGAGTGAGGGGAGATATAGAAGATGAGAGGGAGCGAGTGAGAAGAGGAGAGAGTAGGGGAGAAGAGAGGGGGACAGTGAAAGGAGAGAGACAGAGTGGGAAAAAAGACAAGAGAGAGGGAGAGCGCAGAATGAGAAAGAAACGGATAGATGGAGAGAGGAGTGGGAGAATGGAGGGGAAGAGAGGGAGAGACAGAGTGAAAGAGAATGAGAAGAGAGTGGGGAGAGAGCAGAATGAGAGGAAAAAAGGGAGAGTGAGAGGAGAGAGAAGAGTGAGAGTAGGAGGGAGAGACAGTGAAAGAGAGGGAGATGAGGGAGAGACAGTGAGAAGAGAGGAAAGGGATAGACAGAGAGAAAAGAGGGATAGGGAGAGGAGACAGAAGAGAGGGAGATACAGAGTGAGAAGAGATGTAGAGACGAGGGAGAGGAAAGAGGAAAGACAGTAAGAGAAAAGAGGGAGACAGAGAAGAAAAGGAAAGACTGAGTGAGAAGAGTGGCAGAGAGAGAGGGAGATAGAAGAGAGGGGAGAGACAGTGAGTGTAGAGGGGTGATGAGTGAGTGACAGTGAGAGGAGGGAGAAGGGAGTGTGAGATGAGAGGGAGAAGAATGAGGAGAGGGAGATACAGAGTGAGAAAGAGTGGTAGGAGAGGTAGAGACAGAGTGGGAGGAGACTGAAAGGAGAGTAAATAAATAAATAAAAATCTTTATTTTGAGTAACTTATTTGGATTATACCAATTTTCAATGAGTGAGAGAGACAGAGAGTTGGAGGAGAGATGGGTGAGAAAAGAGACTAGAGAAGAGAGGGAGAGACAGGGAGTTGGAGGAGAGAGAAAACAGGGGGAGAGAGGGAGAGACAGAGTGAGAAGAGGAAGACAGTGAGAGGAAAGGGAGAGACAGAGGGGAGAGTGAGAGGAGACAGAAAAGAGGGAGAACAGAATGAGAGAAGAGAGTGAGGGAGACGAGACAGTGAGAAGAGAGGGAGATACAGAGAAGACATGAGAGGGGGAGACAGTGAAAGGAGAGAGAAGAATAAGAGGATAGGGAGAGAGAAGAGAGAGGGAGACAGACAGTGGGAGGAAAGAGAAGAGAGTGAGAAACAGGGAAGTGGGAGGAGAAAGAAAAGAGGTAGAGACAGAGTGAGAGGTGAGAGAAGAGATGCAGAGTGAAAGGAGAGAAGGGAGAGGAGTGTTAGACAGGAGAGAGAGAAGAGATTGAGAGGCAAATGGATGGGAGAGACAGAGAGAGAAGGGGAGAGGGGGGAGACAGAGCAAGGGAAGTGGGAGAGCTGCAGAGTTTGAGAGGACAGAAGAGAAAGAAGAGGCAGGGAGAGGGAAGAGAGAGACAGAGGAAAGGAGTAGATAAGAGTGAGAGATAAAGAGAGGATGGACAGAGGAAAGAGAGAAAGAGTGAGAGGAGAGACAGATTTAGAATGAGAGAATAGAGTAGAGAAAGAGGGAGGGTGACAGATACTGAGAGGAGATAAGAGAGTGGGACAGGCAGGAGAGATAGAGTGAGAAGGGAGTAAAGAGAAGAGAAAAGGTGCAAGAGATAGGGGGGACAGAGATATGAGGGAGAGAGCTTACTTCAAAGTTTGTGTCTGGCTAAGGCCGTCCTAAATTAATTCTACGTTTAGCATCAAGGTAGCGTACCAAAACCTAGGAGGGAGGGAGGAAAATAAAAAACAAACAAAAGAATCAAACAACCTAAGAATACTTTCAGTATTTTTTTAGTGCTCAATTGATAGCCTGAAGATGTGCAAAGATGATTTAGAACTGTAATTAATAGTTTTATTAATTAAACATGAGAAATTAACAGTCCATGGGTATGAAATGTCAGGTTATTTCAGTGTAAAATAACATTTCAAACAATGTGTGTTTGTTTTTTTATTTTTGGCAAATTTTCAAAACCTACGCGTGCGGGTGATGTTAAACTTAGAATTTTTTTTAGGATGGCCTAATAAAAAAAGCAATATGTCTTATTTTTTGTGCAATCCTAGCATAAAAAGTTTGAATTACCTCTAAGTATCTGTTTAATGGGAACGCCAACGGAGGCTTCGTGAATACCATTTTTTGGCAGAAATTTAACCGAGACGTTAACTGACACTTTGTGAATAAAGTTCCAGTTTCAATCAAAAAGGTATAAAGACGAATCACTCGTAACATGTACATGTTTGTGTAAAACTTGACACTTTCATTTTCTGGTCCTCTCCCAAAACTTGCCTCCACTGATCCTGATCATTTGGGAGTTGTAAATCCAAATACCTATGCAATCAGTGCCTATTACCACTAAAGTTGGGAGTTTGAATTCCGTTCATGGCGAGGTCAACTCAACATAACATTGTGATAAAGCTTGACAAAGACTTGCGACAAGTCTGTGTTTTTCTCCCGTTTCCTCTACCAATAAAACTGAACACCACAATATCACTGAAATATTATTGAAAGTGCTGTTAAATACCATAACTTCTCAAGACCAGACAGATTATGATTGTCACAAAGTAAGTTTCTATTATTAGGGCAACATGATAAATTGATAGAAAAAATCAGTGACACAGACAGGATTTCATTGTGGGGTTGAATTTTGTTCAATTAACAAGCATGTCAAGACCCTATAATTCTACACCTTAAATAGAGTTTGTAACACACACACACAAACAAAAGAGACATTTTTGACTTTCCTGTCTTAGTCCATAGGTTCTCAAAATCCCAAAGCACTTAGTCTTTCTTAACTTTAGGTTTCTACTGTAATTTTTTCTAACTTCGAGCATACCTGATGAATGATATTCCAGAAACTTGCTGTAATCATAAAATAAGAACTATTTTTTTCCCGTGTGAAGGAGAGTAAGAGAAACAGATTGAGTGAGAGAGAGAGAGAGAAAGGGAGTGAGATGGGACAGACAGTGGGAGAGAAGACAGACAGGAGATGAAAAGAGAGAGGAGGGGTGACAGGGAGAGTTAGAGGAGAAAGAGAGAAAGGGTGAGAGAAGAGAGAGACAGAAGAGTGAGAAAGGATGAGAGAGGGACAGATGGTGAGTGAGAGAGGAGAGATTATTTCCCCCCCACTTCTTGGAGAACTATTTTGCGGAGGTAAAAATTAAAAAGTTAAAAACGATCACAAATCATTTTTAAGAGTGAATTGATATGAAATGAGTGATTTATTTTCATCTTTATTGATATTTACGATAATTATAACAATTTTAAGTACATTTTTTTACGGGTCGTATTTAAATACGCCTGCATACGCCTGCAGATAAAAATGACGCCTGTGGAGAAAATGTATACGCCTGCTGCATTTATAACATGTTTTGAATGAATATATTGTATTATTACAATAACATATATTTTGAGTTGATATATCATGTTTTGATGGTGTTATTTGCATGTTTGAGACTTTAATGGTCGATGTAAACATAACGGACTTGTGGGCGATCGACAATCCCGATTGAACATGCGCATTTGAAAAATGAGACAGCAAACTGCAAAGTACCAAAGTAAATTTGAAGACTATATTAAACAACAATGTATAAAAGTTGATAAGGGCGATTATTCCGGTGCATATAAATACCGAAATTACCACTATTTGCCGAAATTACCAAAAAAGTTGCCGAAATTACCACTCATTTGGTAGAAAATGATGGTATTTATCAGAAAAAAATGATTTTTTTCATAATGTTTTACTTTAAATGTCGTTATTTTCAGGTAAAAGGCATCCATCTCGTGTATTTCTGTAAATACACCGTCATTTACGCGCATGCGTTTAAATTATGAATATGTATAACATGTTCTCGATGTTGTGTAAACGACTTATGAGAAATAAATAATTTATCGAATTAATCCTAATTGGCAATGCGCATAAATGACAATATATTTACATAAATACACGAGATCGATGCCTTTTACCTGAAAATAACGACATTTAGAGTAAACATTATGAAAAAAATTATTTTTTTCTGATAAAAACCATCATTTTCTACCATATGAGTGGTAATTTCGGTAACATTATTGGTAATTGCGGCAACTTATTTGGTAATTTCGGCAAATAGTGGTAATTTCGGTATTTATATGCACCCCGATTATTCCACTGAACTGATATGCTCTTGTTTAGGGGGACAAACACATTCTGCCTCCGAGTGTGGGGTTTCCTCGCCGTTCATTGAAGATATATTTCCCATTTCCATTGTTTACTTTCCCTCCCAGTCCAAAATGCACATGAACAAATATACGAAATATACGAAAGTGAGGTTTTGCACAAAAAAGAAAAATGGAAGTTACTAAATTTTTCACATTTCTGAATTTTAATATGTGAATAAATCGTAATTTTTGAGAAATTGCACGAAATTGTATCAAAATTGTAATATATGTATTTATTTTACATTTTTCTTTATCAATTTTCTTCTTTTTTTCAAATATAAAAACGTATATACATATCATATATACCCGGTACATATTATTTGGCGGACGTAAAATCGGAGGACTTCCCTGACCCGATAACCCCTATATTACCACATAAAATTGAGATAGATGTATTTATGTAACTTTTGTTTATCAATCTTTATTGTTTTTATTACTAAATTCAACTATCCAAACCGACAGGCGTACATATTTTATATATGCAGGCGTATTTAAGTATGACTGTTTTTTTACTGTTTCTAAATTTTACAAAAATCTTGTAAAATGGGCATTGACAGAGATGTTGTGTACCGTACCGTAGCAGGAACGACAACTCTGGATAGAGAATGGGTTTGATGTGTTTAATGCCACTTTTAACAATATTTCAGTTATATCGTGGCTGTCAGTTTTATTGGTGGAGGAAAGCGGAAAAATACCCAATGAGACTCGAACTATCAAACATTAGTTATCCAGTATGAGAAATATTCATGACGTTGCATAAATGACCACAGCTATTTCAATGGATATCTGTGAAAATAAACATATCATTGTGTATTTATGGAAATTTACGTATTAATCATGTCATAGGGAGATGTGTAAAAAATTCATCATGTACATAATGATGACTACAATGTACATCTGATACATTTTTAGTTCACCTGGACCGAATGTGAACTATTGCCATCACTTGGGGCGTCCGTCATCTGTAAACTTATCACATTTCAAGCTTCTTCTCCGAAACCACCGGGTCAATTGGAAGCAAAGTTAGCAGGAATGTTCCTTGGATGGTCCTCTACAAAATTTCTGATTTTTGTTCCAGTCGGATATTCAACATGGCTGCCAGGGCCAATAATATGCTCTGATTGGCTGAAATTTCAAAGATCTTCTTCTCTGAAACTAATGACCTGACTGAACCCAAACTGTAAATGAATGATCATTGGCATGTCCTTTACCAAGTTTCCGTTTTTTATGCCGATCGGAAATCCAAGTTGGCCGCCACCGCAGGACATAGATTAACATTGGACCCTATGGGAAAATTTTAAAATCCCTTCTTCTCAGATATCAGTCGTAGATGCGGTAGATAAGTAATTGTAATACGGAGACGCCAAGGAAATCGCTGAATAAATACTGGTGTTCGGTACTCATCTATCTGTCTCGTATCAGAAATATATACATAAAGGCAGATCGTTTTCCTTTGATGATGCTGACAGCCGCAAATAAAGAAAACAAATTTAATTTTAAAGAAGTATTTGTCTCTGCATTGAGGTCTTTGATACAAATAAAATAATTTAATTGATATCTGTCTTTTACAGAAAATGCTAGGATTTTTTTTTTAAGTTGAGGATCGAACGTCAAAACGGCACATATCGATTGGAGTTTTTGTTGTGTACATTGACACCGGAAGTTTAGTGCCAGGTATTCCATCGAAATCACGTGATCTGGCGGACGAAAATAGCAAAATTTTGACGGAATGGAAATGATTCGAAACAACCGTATTGTAACCAAACTGCCCAGGAATGATCATTGGAAGGTCCTCTACAAAGTTTATGTTTTTTATGCCGATCTGAAATCCAAGATGGCCGCTACCGCAGGACATAGATTAACATTGGACCCTATGGGAAAATGTTCAAATGCCTTCTTCTCAGAAACTACAAATATGATTAAAGCCAAACTGTACATGAATGTTCATTGAATGGTTCTCTACAAACTTGAGGTTTTTTGTTCCAATATGAAATTCAAAATGGTGGCTACTGCAGGAGTTAATTTAACATTGAACCCTATTGCAGGCTATGGGAAAAATGTTTCAAAACAATTCTTCTCTGAAACCACTTGGACAATTAAAACCAAACTGCCCAGAAATAATCATTGGAAGGTCCTCTACCAAGTTTATGTTGTCTATGCCAATCGGAAATCCAAGATGGCCGCCACCGCAGGACATAGATTAACATTGGATCCTATGGGAAAATGTTCAAATGCCTTCTTCTCAGAAACTACAAATATGACTAATGCCAAACTGTACATGAATGTTCATTGGATGATCCTCTACAAACTTTAGGTTTTTTTTTCCACTATGAAATTCAAAATGGCGGCTACGGCAGGACTTAGTTTAACATTGGACCCTATGGGAAAAATGTTTCAAAACGATTCTTCTCTGAAACCACTTGGACAATTGAAACCAAATTGCCCAGGAATGATCATTGGAAGGTCCTCTATGAAGTTTATGCTTTTTATGCCGATCGGAAATCCAAGATGGCCACCACTGCAGGACATAGATTAACATAGGACCCCATGGGAAAATGTTCAAATGTCTTCTTCTCAGAAACTACAAATATGATTAAAGCCAAACTGTACATGAACGTTCATTGGATGGTTCTCTACAAATTTTAGGTTTTTTGTTCCGATATGAAATTCTAAATGGCGGGTACGGCAGGACTTAGTGTAACTTTGGACCCTATGGGAAAAAATGTTTCAAAACGCTTTTTCTCTGAAACCACTTGGACAATTGAAACCAAATTGCCCAGGAATGATCATTGGAATGTCCTCTATGAAGTTTATGCTTTTTATGCCGATCGGAAATCCAAGATGGCCACCACTGCAGGACATAGATTAACATAGGACCCCATGGGAAAATGTTCAAATGTCTTCTTCTCAGAAACTACAAATATGATTAAAGCCAAACTGTACATGAACGTTCATTGGATGGTTCTCTACAAATTTTAGGTTTTTTGTTCCGATATGAAATTCTAAATGGCGGGTACGGCAGGACTTAGTGTAACTTTGGACCCTATGGGAAAAAATGTTTCAAAACGCTTTTTCTCTTAAATCACATGGACAATTGAAACCAAACTGCCCAGGAAGGATCATTTGAAGGTCCTCTAAAAAGTTTGGGTTTTTTATGCCGATCCGAAATTCAAGATGGCTGCCACCACAGGTCATAGTATTAACACATATGGACAAAATACAGAAATATGTTCTTCTCTGAAGCTATTGCACTGATTGAACCGGTACCTAAACTGTGCATCAATCATTGGAAGGTCGTTTACAAACTTTGTGTTTTTTATGTTGATCGAAATTCCAAGATGACTACCACTGCAGGACATAGTTTTTACATACATATGTAGGACCAATTGGTTCTTTTTATAACCAGGTGAACGATACAGGCTCTTGAGAGCCTCTGGTTTTGTATCTTATTTTTTGTATGGTATTAATTATTTCTTCGTTGTTTTTATTCTTCAGACAAACGATGAAGAGATCTACAGTTTAAGGGCAGAATTTGAAAGACAAGCTCATGAAATTGAATCAAAGTATGAAAAGAAAATGAGAGCACTTAGAGATGAACTTGATTTACTAAGAAAAACTGAAATTCACGAAATTGAAGAAAGGAAAAATTGACAGATTCATGATTTAATGAGAAACCATGAAAAAGCTTTCAGTGAAATTAAGAACTATTACAATGATATTACAATAAATAATCTGGCATTAATTAATACATTAAAGGTAGGTAATCCATCATAGAAATGTAGAGCAATGTGACCAGCTTCATAGTAGATTGCGGAAGTGGGGGGTTAATCTCACATTCTTTTTAATAAGTCTTAAACTTCAGCAGCTATAATGCTAAGTTTGAATAATTATATAAAAATTCTATTTTGTAGTATTTAGAATTCAGACCCTTATTGTGACATTTTGGTTATAGAGTACCAGAGATTACCAAAGTCTGTCTCACTTTACCAGACATTCGGTCTGGTAAAGACTCCCTTTTCACCAGACTGAACAGAATTTCACAGGACCGAAAAAATATCAAGCTTTCCCTCCAGTGGATGCTTTCAATCAAAGGCTACTAATTTTCCTTTTCTTGTTTTAGTAACTCAAATTAACTATATATATATTTTTCTGAACATTGTTAAAACAAGTCTGCTTTGAAGAAAACATTTTGTAGAATTTATTTATTTTTCTATATAAATACAGCAAAGTATTTCACAGAGAAATAAAAATTTTAGGGGATCTTTTCAACCATTTGTTTTAATTGGGAAAAAGCTTGTAATATTTGGCCATTTCAAAGGTTTCAATATTTCCCAAAAACCTAGCTAAATCTAGTCCTCTATCGTATTTTGCACAAAAGACAAGCTTAAATTGATATTCGGTAATTTTTACGTGTCCGGTGCAGAGTGATTCTTGTTCTTATATTTCAAATATTGATATTTTCGTTCATTAAAGCGTTTCTGAGATTGCGACTTTAAATTTTGTCAATGCCCTTGAACTTCATCAAAGCATGGAGGAACGATGAATGATACAATAAAAGAGTTTTGTTCTGGCATTTCACTTTAGTTTTAATCAAAATAAATTATGGACAAATTGGAGATCAATCAGGGCTCTTTTATACAACAAACCCAGTATTTTATACCGGACAATCGGTCCGGTGGAAACCAATGTTTTTCCGGACCAAATTGATTTTTACCGGATTTGTCCGTCAGACCAACATGTTTGGGAATCTCTGGAGTACTCATCTCAAGTTCAGTAGATCATGGGTTAAAGCCTGGTTATATGTCAAACCAGACTACAAATTTGTATTTGCCGCATTAGAACATGTTATCGTAATGACAAAATACAGTGTGCATGTACCAGTACAAGAGTACCTTTTATACCAGTTTATTATAAGGGCATGCATTTGTAAACACAATAATCCTGGGGTATTTGGAAAATGTAAAGGTTTAAACTCCAATAAATTTAATTAATAGGAACAAGTAGAAGAAATGAGAAAAGAGAAAGAAAGAATGGAAAAACAAATGAATGAAAACAGAAGTTAGAGATGCAGCTAATGGTTGGACCTAGGTGGCAGAATTTTAAAGGGTCTGGCAAATGACCTCTTTGTGTCAGACCTAATGACCGGCAAACATTTTTACTGCTTGGGACTGTCAAAAATTAAGTTTCTGTCGGTCCTGGTTACCTCTTAGACCCCTAAGCGAAGGATCTTTGATTATCGTTAATAAAGTCAAAAGTCGTAAACAAATTGGTAAACATTTCTATTCCTTTCTGTTTATGTTAAATTTCGGGAACCAGTTCCAATTCCGGATTTTATTTCGTATCCTATCGGTAATCGTTGTAAATTGTAATTTAATTATTTCCGTTATGGCTGCATGGCCAATTAAGTTTACGGAAGGGTCTAAATATGGAGAAAAAAAAAGCACCCACTACCTATCGATTTATCTACAGAGAATAAAAAAGCCAAAAGGTCGGCATATGAGAAGGAGAGGGTGATCCTTTAATCGAAAATGGAAGGACAAAATGAACAAACAAATGGTGATTTGATATCAAAATACTCATTATATTAGAGGAATTAGAGGAATAATAAAATCTTAATAATAGCAAGTATTGATTATTTGTGGTCTCAGTCACTAACCCCCCTTTGGCAATATCCTTAATCTGATTCTGGTGGTTATAGTCGTTAACTGTGTCAAGGCTTTCTGCTTCTTCCTCTAGCCAGTCGAGGTAGTCGCCATCAATAGGTTGATGATTCTACTACTTTTGGGTGTGTGCAGGACAAAGATAATTAAAAATAATTTTGAAAAGTGCTATATAATATTTACAGGTGCAAGTAAAAACAGACTTGATCACTTATTCCAGCTGGCTGATGCGGACCTTGAAGGTTTCAAGGCTTCCTGCATTGGCAACGTTGGCTGGCAGTGAATTCCATTCCCGTATAATTCTCGGATAAAAAGATTCTCTTCTCAAGGTTGTTGAGCTTGCTGGGATTTGGAAAGATCTACAGTATCATGCATGTTCCTAGATAAGCGCTTGGGTGGTACAAGCTTGCATGTTGGATCTATTTTAACTAGGTTGTTGCTGATCGTGTATAGCATTGCTTGTCTTCTACAGGCTTCTAATGATGTCCACTGTAGTTGGTGTAACAGACGAGGTGTTATGATATCTGTTTCTTACATATCTTGCTGCCCGTCTTTGTACCATTTCAAGGCTATGCCTGTTATTTTGTTGATAAGGATCCCATGTAGTACATGCGTATTCCATTGTAGGTCTTACTAGTGCCTTGTATGCGTTCTCTTTTACTTTTGGATTACTGATGTTAATGTTTCGTTTGAGGAATCTCAGTGTGCTGTTTGCTCGTTTGCATATATTTGCAATGTGGACATTCCATCTCAAATCTGATGATATTGTTACTCCTAGATATTTTGCAGATGTATTAACCTGTTCTTTAAGATTGTCTCTTTAATCATACTGTCTATTAATAAATTTCTAAAAACAAAAGTAGGTCTGGCAAAAAGTTGATAGGTCTGGCAAAACTCTCTTACTTGCAGGACCCAATGTCTGACAGGGAAAAAAAATATCTGCAACTCTGAGAAGAATGAAGGAACCATTAGAAAAAGTGAAAGAAGAATTGACAGTATTGCAGAAACAGTTGGCTAACTATGAGAAAGATAAGGACACTCAGAGTACATGTAAGCATACATATGTAATCATGTGTGTATATAAAGAATGTATATAGTCTAACCTCATTATCTTGAAGCTGCATCTGTGGCATTACGGTTAGCCTGCTTGCTTTGAATGTGGTGGATTATTGGTTCAAGCTCTGTTCTGGTCAAACCAAAGACTACGAAATTGTATTTGCTGCTTCTCCACCATGCATGCAGCATTACATAGTAAGAGCAGAGACTGGTTGGCTCAGAATTGGGATAATGTGTCTGAGTGGGGCGACATGTTGTTTCAGTGATCAGTAGCGCTATAAAAATCCAGCTATGCATGTTGGTCTAGTACAAAGCCGACATTATCATCATTTCATTGAATGTAATTTGTTCTCGTCACGATATAGTTGAAAAATTGCTAATTTGTTGTGATGTGATGTGTTTGTAGTAACTTTCAACTTAAATTTCCCTGCATAACTGTATGATTATTTATTGATGATGTGTAAATTTCCACTTTGATCTTTACATAAGGTAACATATATTATCAAGCAACAAGTGTGATATGGAATATTATCGTTGATTTCTATTGTGTAACTCTTTGATGACATACTGATATCACTGATGTTGCCTCAGGGGTGTGGAAATGCCATTCCCGACTTGCCCGACTTGTACACATAACCCACTGGGCAAGTAAATTTTTAGCTCACCTGGCCAAAGGACAAGTGAGCTTTTGCCATCACTTGGCGTCCGTCCGTCGTACGTTGTAAACTTTCACATTTTAATCTTCTCCTCAGAAACCACTGGGCCAATTGCAACCAAACTTTGGTGGAATGGTCCTATTATGGACAGTTTTGACAAATTTTTCTTAGATTTTTTGCATGTTGAACTTGTTATTTTTTTTTATCACTATCACATGGGCGATACCTAGTACAAAATGTATGTGTAATCTGAAACTTAGTCATTTGGTCCTTTCCACTGAACTTCTTAACATACCTAAACATTTAAAACAGGTGTAAAAAATGCATACATTACTGGAATGTTTTGCAGCGACGCAGGTCCAGACACGATATTGATCTTGTTTACTTTCCCTGGGAAACGGGAATCTTCATGCCCTGGTTTCTAATCTGAATTTCAACATATACGCAATGGATGCCATTAGTGGAGCAGTTTTTTGTGATTAAGTAAGTTTCTCAGTAACCACACGTGGCGGGTTTATCTTAACAGAGAAAACAAAAATTCTGGAAATTGCTGTAATTTGTTTCAACAAATGTGACAAGTTCTTGGATATTAAGATTCTGTATTTAAAATTATTGTTCATTGCCTTGTAATTATGAACAGTGAAACCTGTCTAAACCAAACCCTGAATAAAACTGAATCCTGTATAAACCGAATGTTAAAAATAGTCCTGAATATAAGAAATCTATGTTTTTTAAAAAGTATAAACTGAAGACCTGACTATTCCGAACACAAAAGCAGATCTCGATGAAGTTCGGTTTAGAAGGTTTCACTGCTTATTCATGGTTATGGTGCTTAATGCACTTTCAACAGTATTTCAGTTATATCGTGGTGGTCAGTTTTATTGGTGGAGGAAACCAGAGTACCTGGAGAAAACCACCAACCTGTCGTAAGTCACTGACAAACTTATCACATAATGTTGTATCGTGTACACCTTGCCATGAGCAGGATTCAAGCTACTTATTCATCATAATATTTTTTCCATAAATTGATTCCATATGATTTTATTATTTCAGGCACATACTGACTTGCTGAGAACATACGAAGCCAAATTAACACAATTTGGTATACCAACAGAATAACTAGGTTTTAAACCATTAGAAAGTACAGTCGGAGGACAGGCCTTGGGTCAGGGTCCAGCTGGTCTTGTGTCAGCTTCGTCCTAATCTATAAAAATGGATATATCAACTGTTCCGTCCACAACAGACATAACAGAGACAGATTGTGTTAGCATGAAGTCTTTAATGTTTTTAATTCCAAGATTTAAACATCGTCAGCTAACTGTGATAAATTGTTTTTGTGTACATGTTTTTGTAAATAATAATTATGCATATATCTGATTATTAAAGAAACCAACTTGAGATGGAAGATTGTTTTTAGTTTTTATTCAGATTATTCACCTGGCTTATTTTTTGTGCAACAGAAATGTTTGTCTGAAGGTAAATAAACAATATAGAATTATGATTTATTGATAATTAGTAGGAAGAAAGGGTTCACCATGGTTTTTAGCTCACCTTGCTAAAGGCAAAGTGAGCTTTTGCCATCACTTGTCGTCTGTCGGCCGTTAACTTTTCACATTTTAATCTTCTCCTCTGATACCGCTTGGCCAAATGAACCGAAACTTGGTAGTTAGCAACTATGGGAGGTCCTCTAATAAGAATGCTCATATCGTCCCGATCTGTAAACAAACATGGCCATCAGAAGCAATTCTTGTTTCTGATTGGTCGATTTCTAAAAAATCTTCTCCTCTGAAACTGCTTGGCCAAATGAACCAAACCTTGGTAGGCAGCATGTATAGAAGGTCCTCTATAAAGGATGCTCATTTAGTTCTGATTTGTTAACAAACATGGGTGCCACAGGCAATTCTTGTTTCTGATTGGTCGATTTCTAAAAATCTTCTCCTCTGAAACTGCTAGTCCAAATGAACCGAAACTTGATAGGAAGCATATATGGAAGGTCCTCTATAGAGAATGCTCATTTCGTACCGATCCATTAACAAACATGGCCACTACAGGCAATTCTTGATTGGTTGATTTCTAAACAAATGTTCTATAAAACTGAGTACATGTAGCCAAATGAACAGAAATTTGGTAGGAAGCTTCTGTATAAAGTTTCTTCAAAACAGAATGAAAGGTGAGCGACACAGTATTCCATGATTTATAGTGGTGTTGTAAATTTTGTTTTTAAGGTGATTGATCATAGATAATATTATTCTCTCACAAATGAGATATAGGTTCATGTGCAAGTCAGTGTTGAGCGATTTCAACATTATTGCTTTTCTCCATGATTTCTGATTTCCTTCTTCATGGTCAGTATGATATACTGTAGTTGAAAATATAGCTTAAGGTGGCATAAAACAATTAGTAAGAAAGGATATGGATGTTATTGAGCATGAGACTCCAACATTACACAAATTAAAGTAAAGGAACAGCACTTTTATTGCTGTTCTACATTTTACAGTCACAGTAGGGTCTTCAATAATGAGCATAAATTGCCCTAAAGTGAATGTGAAATGACCCCTAGCCTGCAAGTGAGCAGTAATCTTGGCTTCTGCCGATAAGCCGCTACATCTGGGCATCTTTATCCTTTAGATGTTATTTGGTGTATAGAATTTCATTCATTGATTTGTGTATCTCAATATTGGAAAAACGGCTTTTGTAACAAAATTTTAATAAGACTTCAAAGGTACAGAGTACAGACTTAAGTCATAATTCAAGTAGCTTAAGTTGGCATTAAACATCAATCAATCAATCATATATCAAGTCCACTTTTATAGTGTTTAGTACCAAGGTACTATCTAATACCAAACACTATAAAATTGGTATTTTTTGCTTCTCCACTAAGCACATATAATTGAGGATAAAGAGCAGAGTCCGACTGGTTGGCTCAGAATCAGGATATGTCAGTGATATCACAGGGTTTGTAATGGAGCAACACAATGGGTGCCACTAGAGGAGCAGGAACTGGTTACCCTTCCAGAGCACCTGAGTTCACATCAGCTTTTAGTGGGATTCATGTTGCTCCATCTTTAGTTTTCTGTGTAATGTTTTGTAGATCATTGTTTGTCCTTTTTATATGCCCGTCTCGAGACGGGCCGTATTATGTGATTGGGTATGGCGGGCGTCCACACAGGTTTCCGCACAATAACTATAGTTCTGTATATCGGATCTTTACAAAACTTGGCCTCATGATTCCCCTGTGGAAGGGGAAGAACCCTATTTATTTTGGGGTCATTAGGTGAAAGGTCAAGGTCACCATTACTATAAATATAATTTTTGACAACAGGGTCGTTTCCCCACAATAACTTTTGTTCTGTATATTGGATCTTTAACAAACTTGGCCACATGATTCCCCTGTGGAAGGGGAAGAACCCTATTTTGGAGTTATTAGGTCAAAGGTCAAGGTCACTTACTATAAATATAATTTTTGACAACAGGGTCATTTCCGCATGATAACTTTAGTTCTGTATATTGGATCTTTACCAAACTTGGCCACATGAGTCCCCTGTGAAAGGGGAAGAACCCTAATTATTTTGGGGTCATTAGGTCAAAGGTCACTGTTACGATAGATAGAATTTTTGACAACAGGGTCGTTTCCGCATGATAACTTTACTTCTGTATATTGGATCTTTACCAAACTTTACCAGATTCCCCTGTGGAAGGGAAAGAATCCTATGTATTTTAGGGTCAAAGGTCAAGGTCACTTACTATAAATATAATTTTTGACAACAGGGTCGTTTCCGCATGATAACTTTAGTTCTGTGTATTGGATCTTTAACTTGGCCACATGATTCCCCTGTGGAAGGGGAAGAACCCTATTTATTTTGGCATCATTAGGTTAAAGGTCAAGGTCACTTACTATAAATATAATTTTTGACAACAGGGTCATTTCTGCACGATAATTTTAGATCTGTATATTGAATCATTAACAAACTTGGCCACATGAGTCCCCTGTGAAAGGGGAAGAACCCTAATTATTTTGGGGTCATTAGGTCAAAGGTCAAGGTCACTGTTACGATAGATAGAATTTTTGACAACAGGGTCGTTTCTGCATGATAACTTTAGTTCTGTATATTGGATCTTTGCCAAGCTTGGCCACATGATTCCCATGTGGAAGGGGAAGACCCTATTTATTTTGGGGTCATTACCATTATACCGTTTGATAATTTATATAGACTGACGGGCGTATTTTGTGATCCACACATTTCTTGTTTACAATTGTGTTCTGACCTTGGATTTACAGATTCTGACTACCCCTTTTCTTTTCTTCATATTCTTCTTTGATGAAATAAAATGTATGGAAACAATTATATAAAAAAAAATACTTTCATGAAAAAAAATCTTTAGTGGAAAATATAATAAAAGCAACTTTATGATAAAAAATAGTTATTAAAAATTATAGGAAAAAAATTATAATTAAAAAACAAAATATGAAAAAGAACATACAGTATATGGGATGTTTTTGATTTTAAAAATGATGAAAAAAATATAAGAATTCAAAATGAAAAAATGTCTTCAATAGAATTTTTTTTTAATTTTAAAACGTTTCTATTGAAGACATGAACAAAAAATAGATAATAACAAAAATTCTTCATAAGGAAAAACATATGAAAAAATATATTAAAAAGAAAATGATTATTGAAAAAAAACATTCTTTCATGAAAAAAAAAGTTTAAGAACCAAATGACAAAAATGCTGAAAAGGAGAATTAATGAAGAAACAATTGTGAAAATGTCTTTCATGAACAAAAAGCATTCATAGAATACAGTACAAAATATATTTTATGAAGACAGAAAATGATGTTATAAGGCATATGATAAGGTGAACTTGGGATGTATCCTTTGGAAATAGACATAAACAGTATAATTGTTTCATTTTGGGCTAATATGCTCTGGAAAAGATTAAAAATTGTCCCAAAAATCATAATAAAAACGTAGATATCACGTGTGTTCACGAACGTTTCTTGAATAACCTTCATCGGGTACGCTCAAAATCGAAAGATTGAAAAACCAAATAATTTACAGTTTTGGGAGCGCAGTGGCGTAGCTGCATGTATGCAGTGGAAGCAACTGCTTCCAATTTATGTTTGCAGTTATGAGTTAAAGCATGTATTTTTTCCCAAAATGAAGGATAAAAATTAAAATTTTTAAATAGAATTCAAAATATTTTTTATTTCTCCGTGCCAATTTTCATTTATTACAATTTTAAAATCCGGGTTTAGTTGCGATGTCATCACTTATAATACTTTGTCACTTGAACAAAAAGGTTGTTAGGGGTCGTTAATAGTTCAAACTGCGTTCAGTTTCACAGATAAAAACAATAAAGTTTCAAGATCACATTATTCAAACTGCGTCAATTTTACAGATAAAAAAAACCAATCAAGTTCAAGATTACATTGTTCAAACTGCGTCAATTTGACAGATAAAAAAACCCAATTAAGTTCAAGATTATATTATCTTCAGACACAAACGCATTTACTAATGTCCTAGTTTCAATTATAGGTTATATTTTTGAATTAGACGTATCGACATTACACTTGTGTACCTTCAAGTTGTTTTCATTTTGTTAGCAATTACCCAAATATATACTGTAGTGTGCACTGCTAAAGTAATTAGTTTCAAATTCGAAAAGGTAAAACATGCTACTCCGAGGAACAAGTGATCAGTATGCTGGAATTCCTCATCGATAACATATTTGTCTCTTTTGGAGGGACACTGTTTCAGCAGGTCGTCGGCATACCAATGGGTACGAATTGTGCCCCTCTTCTAGCCGATTTATTTGTATACTCATATGAGTCGCAGTTTCTTCAAAACTTGTTAAAGATAAGAAGATTCATGAAGCTAGAGCCTTTAATATCACATACAGGTATATTGATGACGTTTTATCTATCAATAATTCTAGATTTGCAGAATTTCTTCCATTGATATATCCTCCAGAGCTGGAAATTAAAGAGACCACAAATACAGCTTCATCAGCATCATTTTTGGACTTATACCTCGAATTTGACGACAGTGGTCAACTCAGTACTAAAATTTATGATAAACGAGACGACTTCAATTTTAAAATCATAAATTTTCCTAATATGTGCAGCAATATACCAGCTTCTCCTGCATATGGTGTTTTCATCTCGCAATTGATTCGTTACGCAAGAGCCAGTAGCAATTATTCTGATTTCTTGAAGCGTCATCTTTGTCTGAAAAACAGGCTACTGGACCAGGGCTATAAAAAGATTCGCCTTATTCGATCTCTTAAAAAAGTTTATATTCCGATATCAAGATCTTGTCGAAATATATTCTGTCTCTGCAGATACAATAGTAAAAGATACATGTTCATATATTGAAAATGTATAAAGATAAGGATTTGGTATACGTGGTTTAGAATGTCAAAAATATTTTTTGTGAATGTGTGACGTAAAAATGCTTTTGACATTGACGGTCGTAATTAAAATACTTCAAAGGACTCATAGTTGATGGTCATCGATGGTTCACGAGATATATTAGATACTGAGTTTGGTACTGTTTGACTGCTATTTTGCCTGTTTTTTTCCAGTATTGTTGTAAATGCTGTTTTAGTGACAACGGGAACCTTTGAACCGTAATGGAAGCGAGAGGTTGGCGCCGTAAAATCTGATTCAATCCACCATTTCTTTAGAAATTCCTGTACCAAGTCAGGACCATTGCGGCTTTCCAGTTTCCCGGTTGTTGACTGATTTTGTCTGTTTATTGATTTATGAGTTTTGAATTTCCCTTTGGAAGATTGCTCTGTGTTCGGTAATTTTGTTATTACCCTTATTTGCTGATATAATGAAGCGCGGGCAAGCTTCAATGCTTTATTTCTTTTCAAAAAAAGCTAAAGGGGGTGATTCTAGTAATGATAATTCCGAAGGTCCGACTGAGCCGGTACAAGGTCCCACACCAGCAATATTATTAGCAGAAGCAACTGATGATGGTGTGTTTTGTATTTGGTGTATGTTGTTCGAGAGGTCGGATAATTTATTTGGAAAAGCTTCTGTTCGCGATTGTGAGAATTTAGGTAAATATATTAAGAGACATGAAAATTCTGCTGATCATTTGCATTGTAAAGATAAATGTTATAGCTATTGCAGAAGGAAAGAAACACGACGTTGTTTCAATGTTGAGCAGTGCTTTTGCTGGGAAAATTGAGAGAAATCGTGAAATTTTGAAAAGCATTCTTAAGGTTATTGTTCTGTGTGGTAGGCAAAATATTGCACTAAGAGGCCACACTGAGGAAAAAAAGCAATTTTATGGCTCTTGTTAATTTTAGGGCAGAAGCCGATTTGGTTTTAACGGAGCATTTAAAGCAAAGTCCTCCAAATTCTAGATATTTATCTCCTCAAATTCAAAATGAATTAATTGAACCTTGTGGGAACCAAATTCGAGATAATATAAAAAAAAAGAATGTAACGAAGCCAAGTTTTTCAGTGTGATTGCCGATGAAGTTACATATAAATCTACTACGGAACAAATTTCTATTTGCGTTCGTTTTGTGGGAAAGGATAGTAAAGGTGAATTGTGTTTAAAGGAGTCTTTTGTTTGTTTTGCGGAAGCTAGCTCAACTTCTGGAGAATATATTGCCCAAAAAAATCGTAGATAAATTTAATGAATTTGGTTTAGTCATTGATAATTTGAGGGGTCAGGGGTATGATGGGGCTGGAAACATGGCAGGCAAGTTTTCTGGGGTTCAAGCAAGAATAAAACAAATATTTCTATCTGCAGAGTATGTACATTGCTATGCTCATTGTCTAACTTTGTCTGTTGTGAAATCCTGTCAACTTCCGTTAATAAGAAATATGATGATCGTGTTTGGCATCAAGGTCTTATTTTTAAGCTTCGTAAATACGGTATTTGTGGAAATGTTTTAAAATGGATTGATAGTTTTTTAAGTGGTAGGAAACAGCGGGTAAATATTGAAGGATACTTCTCCAGCTGGAAAACTGTTAATGCTGGGGTTCCCCAAGGCTCAACTCTGGGTCCATATTTGTTCTTATTATTTATAAATGATATAGAGAATGAGGTCTTAAATAATATTAGATTGTTTGCTGATGACACATCCCTCTACTGTGTAGTAGATGATCATGACACAACAGCAGATTCATTAAATCAAGATCTTGAATGTATGCATCAATGGTCTAAGGATTGGGGTGTTACCTTCAATACAGCTAAAACTAAATCTATGTTATTCACTAGGAGAAATAACTTGAATGTACCTCCTCTCTATCTTAATGGGTCAATATTAGGGGATAGTGATTCTCATAAACATCTTGGTGTTACCTTAATGGCTTCTGGGAAATGGAAGGACCATATCAGTGAAATTTATTCCAAATCATGTAAAAGAATTAATATCTTAAGATTGGTTAAATATAAATTAGATAGAAAATCACTAGAGAGATTATATTTTGGATTTATTCGGCCTATCATGGAGTATGGGGGGATAGTTTGGGATAATTGTAGCAATGAAGAATCTGATTTATTAGAAAAGTTCAAATTGAAGCAGCACGAATCATAACTGGGCTCAGAAAGGGAACTTCTCACAATAAATTATACACTGAACTAGGTTGGGAGACACTAAAGGTGCGTCGACGGAAAAGTAAGCTTATTTTATTACATAAATCACTTAATGGAGAAACACCAGAATACCTTTTAGATGAAATCCTTTGGCATTTAAACGAAAATATGCATTATAACTTGAGAAATAATCGATTCTTTAACCTCCCGTCTTGTCGTACTTCTTCTTATAAAAACAGTTTTTACCCTAGTGTGCTTGATCAATGGAATCAGCTTGATGTTGACATTCAGAATCTTCAGAGTGGAGCGATGTTCAAAAGGCAAATTAGTCAAGAAATCTGTGTTCCCCCTCCTTCTTTTGAGTATGGGCAGAGAAAGCTAAATATATTACATTGTCAATTGCGAAATCTGGCAAGTAATCTGAAACATCACTTGTTTTTGTCACACCTGTCAGACAGTGCGCAGTGTGGGTGTGGGGATGACACTGAAGATAACTTTCATTATTTCTATGTATGTCCGTATTTTATACAACAAAGATTTGCTTTGTTTTCTACTTTAAGAAGATTCACTGATATACTAAATATTGACACCTTACTTATGGGCTCTTCTGAATTATCGGTTGATGATAATATAGAAATCGTAGATGCTGTACACAATTTTATTCATGAAACTAAGAGATTTTATTTCTAAATTATCTTATTCATTATACATCTTTGGGAAATATAAAATATTTAATTAACATTGACTCGTATACTTAAATTTCAATTTAGTTGAAATATTCTTAATTTCAATTGATAAAGATTGTTAAATCCATTTGTATCTATAATGTCTAGCTGGACAATCTCACAGTGTATTCATTACTATTTTATCAGAAATATTCTGATTCCTCATTAATATAAACACTTTTGTATATTCAATATTACTACTATATATTCTGATGTCCATTCTTATTGTGGGAGAACACTTACATAGGCTGTGCCTGATGTGTAATCCCTTTGAACTTCTGTACTATATATGTGCAATTGATTCAATAAAATATTTGAAATTGAAAAAATTGAAATTGATGAATACAGTGATAATCTCAGCCCCATCCCCCCTTTTCTTCAGGAAAAAAAAGGTTGATATGCCTTAATTTTTTTTTATTTGGCTGAATTTATTATTATCAGTATTGTTACTGCATAATTATAATGTTTTTTAAATACAATTATTTCCTATGCCTTATTTTGAGTATTATTTGCATACCAAGCACTGAAGTTTTCATTCATTTTGTCAGTCATATTTTGGCGCTTTGTAATTTGAATTTGGAATGTAAGTGGTTTAGAAGTACCCCCCTAACTAGGGAGAGTAGGGATAGGGCAAGGTATACCCCGGGAAGAGAACGGGATACCACTCGTGGCCTCAGCAGAAGACAGGAGGGAGAAAGGGGACAAGTCTGTCCGGGAGGGGGAGACTTGGAGGGCCCAAGGGGGAGAAATCCATATACCCCTCTGGGATCAGAGAGTGGGTTTAGGCCCAAGTATACCGACACCCCGAGAGGTTACGACAGGAGAGAAGAGTTTGAGGGGGAAAGGGCCCAGAGGGGGAGGGGCAAAAGTGTAAATTTGCCCAAGTCCCTCAAATTCGACGGGAAGTCTAACTGGAAGGCGTTCTATGCCAAATTTTCCCTGTATGCAGAGGTCAGCGAGTGGTCAGAGGGGGAATGTAGGGACCAGTTGTGCTGGTGCCTTGATGGGAAGGCCAGCGAGTACTATGCCCTGATGGTCGAAAGGAATCATGACATGGCCTATAGGGACCTAATAGGTAAATTGGAAAAACGGTTTGGGTTCAGGGAACTCCCAGAGACTGCACAGGTACAATTCAGTAATGCACGTCAGTCTCAGGAGGAGCTCCTGGAGGACTGGGCGGACCGGGTGTTGTCATTGGCCACTAGGGCTTTCCGGGAGCTGCCTGAGACCCACATGTACCAACAAGCGGTAGTGAGGTTTTGCCAGGGGTCTGCCGATAAGGAAGCCGGAAGTTATGCTTCTAACACCCGGCCCTCCACCATGGATGATGCCATTGATAAGATGAGATGGCATCAGCACAATCATCAGGCTATTTATGGGCGCCCTTCCCGCAAAGAGGTAAAGCAAGTGTCCCCAGGGGGTAGGACAGTTAGTGGGGAAGCCAAGGTCTGTGTTGTGGGGGCCAACAGGGGAGAGGAGTCAAGTTTGAGGAGAGAGGTGGGGGAGATAAAGTCCAACCTGGCCGCACTCTCTGCTCAAATGGCGGGAATGATGGAGGAGTTAAAGAGAAGTCGTTCTAGTGGGTATCGGACTCCGCCCCGGAGCCCTTCCCCCAGAAGGGACGATAGGCAGGGATGTTACCACTGTGGGGAGGTGGGACATTTCAAAAGGGATTGCCCAAAATATTTGTGGTCACCCAAGATGGAAAAAAAGGTGTCTTTTCAGGACAATAAGGGGGCTTTAAACTACAAAGGGGCAACTCGCGAGGCCTGAGCCCGCCCCGTAGTAGCAACGAACAAGGTCTCAAGGAATCAATGGACAGCAAAGTGGCACCTCCCATCTTGATGGGAGGAGGGGATATAGAACCAAGGGATAGCCCCCTTGGGGGAACGGGAATGGGGGAAAGCCCGCCAACTAAAGACCCTCCGGGTACTATGAAGCCGGAGGAAAAAGGCGGTGATCAGAACCCGGAGGTTCATCCGGACACCGGAGTGAAGGTTTCACGGGTGACCGGCTTGGAAAGGCTCAGCTGGGGAGTCGGTTTGTCAAGTGGAGAGTCTCTAGAGGAGCCCCCAGTCTTTGATGGAGCAGCAGAATCCTATTTGGGGTACGGGTCCTCGGGTGAGGAGTTCGCCGAGGAGGGGGAGGTCACCCTGGTGGGTACGGGCGGGGCAGAGTTCATGGGGAATGAACCGGCCCGGGGGCAAGAGGAGGCACCAGGTGGTGAACTGGAGTCAGACAGGACCGAGGAGGGGGAAGATGGGGCTGTGACAGTGCTCAAATTGTCCAATGGGTGATGTTTACAGTCCCAATTAAAGTGCAGGGCATGCGCTATAAGCTGTAGTGGATACGGCCGCACAGGTGACCCTGGTGTCGGAAAAGTTTTACAAATCCCTGGACCCAGCCCCGCCGATCCATAAAGAGGTAGTCATGAATACGGCGGGGAAGGGAATGCAGATGAATGGGTTTATTGCTGGCCCTTTCCAAGTCGTTCTGGGAACACATCAGTTTTCAGTAGACATTTATGTGGCCCCAATAGAGGAGGAGATGTTGTTGGGTTTGGACTTTTTAGAGTCAAATGGTGTGTCTCTGCATCTCAAGGAGAGGAGGCTTCAGATAGCAGGGGAGGTTATACCCATGAGCTGGGGAGCAGGCAACCCCGTAGTCAGTGAAAACGAGGTAGGGGTGTCCCTAGTCAAGGGTTGTTGGGTGCCCCCTAATTCAGTTATGCGAGTGGGAGCCCAGTTGAGTGAGTCTATAGGGAAAGATTATATTGTGATGGCCACGACCAAGGGAGAGATCCTCATACCTCGGACACTGCATGAGGGGGGTAACAATCCTGTGGTCTGTTTGATAAATCTGTCTGACCACCACGTGGAGCTGGACAATGGGGTAGTGTTATCACATGCCGAAGAGGTAGAACCGAAGGTGGAGCCGGTGGGAATTATAAAATTAGGGGTTGCAGATCAGGAGGTCCAAGGGGAAAATGAACGGGGAATCCCCGAACATTTGGCTAACCTATTCGAACAGTCGAGCAGGGAACTGGATGGTATGGAACAAGGGCGTCGTCGAGAGCTGTTGTGTGAGTTCGAAGATGTGTTTGCAAAAAACGAGTTCGACTTGGGGAAATTTGATGCCATTACTCATGGCATTGACACGGGAGGCAATCGCCCAGTAAAACAGAGGATGAGACGTACACCCTTGGGGTTTGCGGGGGAGGAGGAGGCCCAATTACAGAAAATACTGGGGGCGGGGGTGATCCATCCATCGGTGTCGGAGTGGGCATTGGCTCCGGTCCTTATCCGGAAACGGTGTGGGTCTGTGCGATTGTGTGTGGACTACCGGGCCTTAAACGCTCTGACCACGAAAGATGTGTTTCCCCTGCCGTTAGTGGAAGAGTGTCTAGACACTTTAGCAGGGAATATATGGTACTCCAAGCTAGACGCCAACTCTGCGTATTGGCAGGTGAAAATTAAACCAGAGGACCGTTCCAAAACCGCATTCATTACCAAATACGGGTTGTTTGAGTTCGCTAGTATGTCCTTTGGACTCTGCAACTCGCCTGCAACGTATGCGAGAGGGATCAATCTGGTGCTAAGGGGTTTGAATTAGAAAGTGGTTTTGGCCTTTTTAGACGATATTCTAGTCTTGGGAAAGGACTTTGAGGGACACCTGGCCAACCTCAGGGCGGTTTTAATGAGGTTTAGGGAGTATGGACTCAAACTGAAACCGAAAAAATGTGAGTTGTTTCAGAAGGAAGTGGAGTTCCTGGGTAGAGTGGTGGGACCCCGGGGAATGCACATAGGGCCAGGATATGTCAAGGACATAGGGGAATGGCCGAGACCCAGAAACACCAAGGAGGTGGAGAGGTTTTTGGGGTTCACCAATTACCACCGGGCCTTCATTAGAGAATACACCCAGCTGGCAATCCCCTTACAGGCCCTGACGGGGAAGCGGGCATACCGATGGGGGGAGGAGCAAGAGGGGGCGTTCAGGGCGCTGAGGCAAGCTATGGTGAGGGCCCCTGTTCTCGCTCTACCCAATGCCACGGATCCGTTTGTGCTGGACACGGACGCCTCCGATCGATCAGTGGGGGCCGAACTCATTCAGGTCCAAGGGGGAGAAGAAAGAGCAGTTGCATACACGAGTCTTACATTGACTCCGGAGCAACAAAAATACTGTACCACCCGCAAAGAACTACTGGCGATCATCAGGTTCTCCCGACAGTTTAGACATTACCTGTTGGGGAGACATTTCACGGTCAGGACAGACCACAGCAGTCTGACCTGGCTGATGAACTTCAAGGAACCGCAGGGACAACTGGCCAGATGGCTCGAGGAATTGAGCCAGTTTGATATGGAAATCCAGCATCGGCCAGGGAAAAAACATGCTAATGCGAATGCCTTGTCCAGGATCCCAGGGGGGAACCCTGTTCAGAATTCAGTCTAAGGGTCAAGTTGCAGGACTTGCCCTGTGGGGGTGCCCTTACTGTACTCGGGCCCAGTCAAACTGGTCAGGGTTTGACCAGGAGGTGGATGACGTGGTTCCCCTGGCACGCAAGCCTCGGGATCAACCCGTTAATGGGGGTCAGGACCGGACAGTGGAAGAGAAGGGCCCAAGGGTGGCGGAGGTATGGGTTGTCCCCAAGAAGTTTAGGGAGCAAATCATGAAGTTGTGCCACGACCCCCCATTGGCCGGACATCAGGGTATCGAAAGAACAGTCGAGAAGGTGAAAGTGAGATATTACTGGAGAGGGATAAGCACTGATGTCTCTGCTTATATAAGGGGGTGTAGGGAATGTAACCAGAATAAGAAAGCCACAGTCACGACCAGGCACCCAATGTTGTCCTATCATGCGTGGGTACCAATGGAAAAAGTACATTTGGACTTTATTGGGCCCCTTCCTCGGACTGAGCAGGGAAATGATCACATATTAATGATGGTAGATCAGTTTACCAAGTGGGTTGAGTGTATCCCTCTGCCTTCCCAGAGTGCGGAGGGAACGGCTCGAGCCGCGGTAAATCAGTTCTTCGCCCGGTTCGGGTGCCCATTTCAGATGGTCACGGACCAAGGGCGAAATTTCGAGTCTGCCTTGTTTCGGGCAATGTGTGACCTGCTCCATATTCATAAGTCTAGAACGACCCCGTACCGTCCGTCGGCAAACGGACAAGTCGAGCGATGTAATCGTACACTGATGGCGGCGGTGCGTTGTTTCATAGACAAGAATCAGCGTACCTGGGACCAATACCTCCCGCAGCTGGCGGGGGCATTAACAGCCTCGGTTAATAGAAGCACTGGATATACCCACAACCAGATGATGCTGGGAAGGGAGATTAACTTGCCTGCGGTACTGATGTTCGGTGGCCCGGAGCGGGCTGGACCGCTGGACGGAGATCGGTACGTAGGTGAGTTACAGACAGCTATTGAAGGGGCCCACCGGGTGGCCCGAGAAAATCTAAAGCTGGCTCAGAAAAGAATGAAGCGAGATTACGATGTTAAAGTACGAGTAAGGGAGTTAAAGCCGGTGGATCTGGTGTACCAATTGGACACCGCTACTATCAAAGGGAAGAGTAGAAAATTTAGCCCCTCATGGAAAGGGCCGGGGGTGGTGATAGAGAAGCTGACCCCTTATCTGTACCGAATTAAGTTGAAGAGGGCGATACTCACTGCCAACCATGATAGATTGAAATTGTGTCTGGACAGGGAGGTCCCCCTTTGGGCCCAGAGATTGAGCCAGCAAATCTTATCCGGGGCAGGAATTGGGGAGGGGGACGCCCAAGGGGTTGATAGGAGGAAGCTGTACTGTGTGTGTCGGAGGCCGTACACAGGGGAGTTTATGATCAGGTGCGAAGAGTGCACGGAGTTGTATCATGGTAAGTGTGTCAAGGTAACCCCAGAAGAGGCGGAGACTATGGGGGATTTTGTGTGCTCGGGGTGTCAGAGGCATCCCCGGGAGGCCGTATAGATGCAGGGGGAGACGGAAGCAGGTATGGGGGTGAAGGGGGAGATGGGGAAGTCAAGTGGGGCCCGTTGGTATGAGGGCTTTGACTTTCTGGGCACGGGGTGGCTAGACCATTGGTCCCCCTGTGCCCGTGGATTTTATTTTTTGTTGCAGATGTCGCAGGAAACAGAAGCCCTGGAGTTGGTAGAGACGCTGTCACTGGGGGACAGTGACAGCGAGATGTTCCTCACCGCGGAGGGGGTCTCGTCTGATGAGGGGACGAGCCTATCTGAGGAGGAGGAGGGGCCGGCGGGGGGCGGAGGCCCCGGGCCAGAGAGAGGAGAGGCCGGCATGGGCGAAGGCCCCGGGCTCTCAGCAGCCGGTATGGGGCGGGTAGGCGGGAGCGCCGCCGTCGGAAGGCCTTACAGACGGTAGACGCCCGCCTGGTCAGTAGCGAGGGCCCAGGCTCTCAGGCCTTACACATCACTGTTGCTTTGAGGGACACCGGAGGGGACCTCCAGTCACCAGAAGTTTCGGGGACAACTGGGGAACCCTCCGGTCAGGGGTGCCCTATGGTGGGGTGTGGACAGAGGGTCCTCGACCTGAAGGGACATTGCCTCGGAGCCCATGTCCCGGAGGTCTTCCGAGATTTGTCCCTCACGGGGGAGGACTTCGGGAGGGTCAGGGGGTCTGCGTTGCAGACTATCCTGAGGGTGCTTGGGGGATCGGGGGGACCTGTTTGGGTATGTTGGGGGGCTGTTGGGCACCATAGTATGCCTGGAGTGCCACAGCGTAGAACGGTCGGAGGTGGCGGCTATGAGGGAGGTGTGTCGGGTCGAGGGATGGGAGATTCCGTCTGGATTCTCCTTGGATCCCCCGAATTTTCCAGCTGTTTTTATGCACTGGAGAGCCCTCATAGAGCTGTTGGGGCTCATGCCTGCCCGAAGCGGGATGCGCTGTGTAGCCTCCGGTTTCCTAGTAGTGGCCCGGGGCTAGCGAGTCCAAGGGGTCCTCCGGCTGTACCTTCAGTGGTTGACCGGCCGGAGGCACCGATGGAGTGGACCTCGGTGACGGTGGCCAGGGAGGAGAACGTGAAGAGGGTTCTTGGTGGAGGACGGGGTTTGGAGCCCGGCAACCCAGTAATGGGGTCTCTGGGTTCTCTGCACCTCGGCCGGTGCCCCTCTTCAGTCTGAGGCCAGTGCCATCTCCCCGTCTAGCCAGTTTGGGGAGGGGAGTCTTCAAGGCCGTAGCCAGGGGGCAGCGGGAAGACGACCCAGTCATGGGAGAGTCTCCGGTTCCTGTTCCGGATGCAATGGACGCCCATTTTCATCTGGATAGGTCTCTCCGGAGGCTTAGACTGGAGCCTCGTACGGGGGTCCAGGAATTCTTGGCTGCGTGTCCGGCTCCCGGTCCCCGGCAGCGGGTCAATCTGGTGGGAGGGGTGCTGGTGTTTTGTGACCCCAAAATTTGGCCCAAGGACCCGGAGCAGTTGAGGCTCCCCGGGGGATTTGTGGTGGCCGCAGGAGTCCACCTCAAACATGCCAGCCAGTTCGGGGATTGCTACTTTGATCAGCTGTCCCGACTGGTGGACTCACCGGCTGTCACTGCCCTGGGGGAGATTGGGTTGGACTGTAGTGAAGGTGCTAAGCCCTTTGCTTGCCAATACAGTACCCTGCTGTGGGCGCTATCTCTGGCCCGTCCGTACATGCCTCTGGTCCTGCATGTTCGGGCCTCGGAGGACAACCTCCGGGAAACGAACTGCCTGTACTGGAGGGTACTGGGGGCGGTGTTGGAGAAGGTCCCCAACTCTCGGCAGGGAATCCACCTCCACTGTTTCCATGGGGACAGGGTCACGGTCAAGCTCTGGATGGACTCCTACCCTGAAACCTACTTTGGTTTCACACTGACGGTCAAGGGGTTCGAGGAAGGCCAGAAGCGGGGTTGCAGGCCGTACCCAGTACCAGACTCCTCTTGGAGTCTGACTCGCCCCACTTGCCCGATGTGACTGGTTCTGTAAACCATCCCGCTCACCTGTTCAGGGTGGCGGAGGAGGTCGCTCGGGTGAGAGACCAATCTCCCATGGACGTCCTCCGGGCAGGTCTGGCCAACGGTCAGGCTCTGTACCGGATGAAGTAGGAGTTTGAGGTCTAGGGGGAGTCACAGAGAGACAGGGGAAGGGGGAAAGGGGACAGAGGAAAACATAAAAAAGGGGGGGCGAAGTGTAAGGGAAATAACTTGAGAGTCTAAATGTTGGTCATTCTGGGGGTGCAAAAGCAAGGGGGAATGTCGCTCGGGGGCTCGCATATAGGATCAAAGTGTAACAGAAATCTGAAGTAATGGGTCTTGTGGAGGTATCATCAGTCTCTTGTGAGCCCTAAATTGGCCTTTGGATTTATGCGTAGACCC
>MJUT01024019.1:8898-26692 GCA_002080005.1 Gigantidas platifrons
TTTTTCTTGACTCCAGTCGTGATAACCATCTATTCTGCTGTCGAGTGCTCCCGAACCTCTGTCCTAATCTTTGGACTAGTATATGATATGAACGTTTCTCTGTCTGTGACAAACTAATATAAAAGGTTCTTGCTGGACCCTTCAATGCAGCTGCTAAAGCCAAAACCTTGTCTTGGTCTCGCCATTTTCCAAGTTCAGCACATATATCAAAGTGAGATATGTATTCTTCCCAGTCTTCTACTCCGTCGTATGACTCTGGTTTAATTGCTATTCTGTAAGAAGATCCTGTCGGATAGTCTCTGCCATTCCCATCCATATCCATTCTGTTAAATCCCAGGGCACCCATCCCATTATCTGGAGCGTCTCCTTCTCCACGCTCTCGTCTGTATGTTCCATGGTCTTCTACAGTGTCGTCAAATCGATCATCATCTCCTTTAGCTCCAGTATCTTCCATGTTGTCTGGATTTCTAAATGCTACTTCTGTATCGGGTGAATCTGACATCGTAATGCTAACAAGATCAAATAGTTCTGCTACCTAAATTAACGTTATGTACAGTTTATAATTTCCACCACACGAAGGTCCTTTAATGCAAATACGGCAATATCGGTTAAGAAGTTCTATGTACATGTATTTCATCTTACAAGAAATGAGTTCGTATACTAGGATTTATTTTATTTTCGTAAATCCCACATCTGACACCAGTTTGTAATAGACGGTCGAGTGGTTTGTTGTCCATTTAAATACCTGTAAAGGCGATAAAGACTACAAATATTTCAGTAAAATATTGTATTCATTTCTGTTGATGTTCATCAGTAATACTAAATTTCTACAGCATAAGCTTATATAATAACAATAATAATAACGAAATAAACAAGTAGGATGTTGGCATTCCGTTGTAAAACTTGATTAATAGTTGTGTTCCAAATGATTATCCAAAAATTCCAAATACTAGTAAGCAAATCGGGGCATCAGTGTGGTGGGAGATCGCATCGTATGACATAAAAATATATATTACTATTCCATATAAATCTTTAAAAGCTCTTCGTAATGTTGTATTCTTTAACAGTAATGACTCTATGATCTTTAATAAAAAGTCCGAAACGGAAGTAAATATAAACAATCGCCATCTTGATTGTTGCAGAATAAGTTTGAAACAATAGACTTAATTATTCTTTAAAGTGATGGAAATATTGTTTTAAATATATATTGTTTCCATTATTGGTTCGTTTCCTTATAAATATACTTGTAGATGTACCTAAACTTATAAAGATGTCTCTTGTTGCTATAATTGGTATTTAGTTATATTATCTGCTTTTGGCTCTTGATGTGTCCAGTACCAAGACTGGGATGCGATCTGCCATCTTCTGAATTTGCGCCGTATTTATACCCTTCTCTGACCAATCAGCGCTTGTCATTCTGGCTTACAGGTGCCTGACAAATTCATACTTGGCTGACAACTGACTATTTCACCCTAATACATCGAAATAATACATATGTCCCTTGTCAGCCAAGGTGGAAAACAGATAATATTTAATAAAAAATCTTATATTCAAATTTTCCCGGGTTCTTAAACTTTATGACGGGAACTGACAAAAATACTTTTCATCTTTTTGTCAAGGACGTGACAACGTCAGTAAAATTAATCCGCATCAAAACATAGTTCTTAGCAAATGCACATAAATATAAAATTAACCAACAAACATATTTATAAATACGATTCTGGAAGGCCAACCAATGTTCTGAATACTTTGTTAGCTTTAAAAATGTAAAATACACCCCAAAAATGACAAAATGAAGACGAACTATAAACCGGAAGTACGATCGCCGGTGAATATTTTGCTGCCAAAATGAAGTTTGTAAGAATGTAAACAATGGAATTCCGTCAATTTCTCAGTCAATATTGGCTGAATCTCAACATTATGAGAGATATAAGTAGCTGAATTCCCCCATATGCCAGGTATAATCATTAGACATTGTGTCGTGATGCAAAACTATGAAAAATTGATCTGAAGTAATGCTTGTCCCAGTTCAAAATTTAGCGCTAAACAACTTCCAATTTTATCGATCATGTTAAAATGAATTTATACTTAAGATAAAAAGATTTCTACTTATTTCGAAATACTGCTGATAATTATTGTTAATTATCAGACTAAAATAATTTCTTCTATGAAGATTAAATTAAATACTTGGACATAATTTACTGATGAATCCAATTTGTAATAAAAATCTAAGCTTTCATATATAAAAGAAAGTTAACCAACCCCAATATATTACAATATATATGGTTTAGGGTGGGGATCTTAACCATTAAAAAGTTCACTTCATGTAGGGGGTGGAGTATGACCCCCCAGGGCCTGAGTTATAAGGCATTTAATTTGCCTAGTCACCCTGATCATAAATATTTATGTTTTAGGGGTGGGGATCTCAACCATTAAAAAGTTCATTTCAGGTAGAGGGTTGGGAATAACTCCCGGGCCTGAGCTACAATGCATTTAATTTGCCTAGTCACCCTGATCATAAATATATATGGTTAAATTAGGGATGGGGATCTCAACCATTAAAAAGTTCACTTCAGGTAGGGGTTTGGGGATAACCCCCGGGCCCGAGCTACAATGCATTTTATTTGCCTAGTCACCCTGATCATAAATATATATGGTTAAAATAGGGATGGGGATCTCAACCATTAAAAAGTTCATTTCAGGTAGGGGGTTGGGGATAACCCCCGGGCCCGAGCTACAATGCATTTAATTTGCCTAGTCACCCTGATCATAAATATATTGTTAAATTAGGGATGGGGATCTCAACCATTAAAAAGTTCACTTCAGTTAGGGGGTGAGGTATGACCCCCCCCCCTCCTGGGCCTGAGCTATAAGGCATTTAATTTGCCTAGTCACCCTGATCATAAATATATATGGTTTAGGGTGGGTATCTCGGTCACAAGTTTTTAATTTAGATTCATTTTAACTGTATTATACTAAAGTAAATTAGAGTTATCTCTCTTTCCACAGAAAACATATTTTTTAGAAAGCATACAATCATAAACATGAATTGCCTGTGGCGGCCATGTTTGTCAATGGATCGAGACAAAATGAGCAATATTTATAGAGGACCTTCCATGGATGCTTCCTACCAAGTGTCAATTCATTTGAATCAGTAGTTTCAGAGAAGAAGATTTTATAAATTAGGCCAATCAGAAACAAGAATTGCTTGTGGCGACCATGTTTGTTAATGGATTGGGACGAAATGAGCAATCATTATAGATGACCTTCCATAGATGCCAAGTGATGGTAAAAGCTCACATTGCCTTTGGCAAGGTGAGCTAAAAAGGGTGCAATCGACTCGCAGCAGCATGTGATAAAGCTTACCAGTTGCTTGCCCATGCATGGTCGGTGGTTCTCTCCAGGTACTCCAGATTCTTNCATTTCAGAAGCCAATGTTCATTTACAAGAAATATGAAAGTCCAAACAATGTGACCCTAATGAGGTGTCCTCAGATCTCCCACTCTGCAATACATCTGTAAAGGGGACAGAGATATATCTAACTAGAGGCTCATCTGAGCCTGCATCACTCACCTGATTATTCATATGCAAGATTGTGTTTAATGTTCAATGATGTCTAGATTTTAAGAAAAATTATTATATTCATGTTTAAAAAAACACATCAAAATTGGATGAAAAATAAAAATTCTATATACCTTTCAAATATACGAAATTTCGGAATTTGGGCCCCTTTCAGACCCTTTTTCCAAATTAAATAGCTCATCAATAACCCATTAAGATGAATACTTTGCAAAAAACACATTAAAATTGGATGAGAAATAAAAACTTTCAAATTTTGGAAATTGGCACTTTTCTACCTCTTTTGATCTAGTTTATCTTGGAAACTGAAAAAGGTAGAGGAAATCCGTCGACATACTACTGAAAGCTCTCAACACAATACATTCAACAAAAAAAAAGCCCATTTCGGTCTCTTGTTTTTTTATGTACTTCTGATCAACAACAAAAAACATATACTGTGTAGGGGACCATCTTATGAGCATTCCTACCAAGTTTGGTTCCAGAAAAGAAAACTAAAATGTAAAGTTTATGGACGACAACGTGTACCATGACAGTGCCAACGCCGACGACAGATGCCAAGTAATGGCAATATCCAACATGACCCTTTAGGTCAGTTGAGCTAATAACACTACAATCATGTATTTGATTAACAAACAATCATTTTACTAAACATGCTAAACACAAAATATATGTATAATACAAGCAATTTAAATACACAAAGTTCAAAGTTACCTTGTTTCAAATATATAATGTTGTATGATGATTACACGTCAAACGTATTGACTATTGTAAACAATAATTTACTTAACCATATAAACAACTTTACATGATGCAACTACATATTATACACTGTTATAACCAAATACACACTGATAGAGTTGCAGAATGCACACAACCTTGCATACACATTACAGAATATACTCAACTAGATAAACACCGCTATAAATAAAATGTACTCAACCAGATAAACACTGCTATACATTTCAAACAAAATTCATGACAACATGCAGAAAACGATATTTGGTTTTCTCGCTACCAATGACTTTTTAAATGATTTGTCTTTCAAAGATTTTGGCTTTGAGTGTACCTGATGAATGTTATTTCATAACTGTGTCGTGAGCACTAATAAAAATGTAAATATCAATAATATTTAATATCGGTGGTAATGTTGGATTGTGTCATGATTGCTGTTACTACATAAGTAATAAGTAAATAAAAATGTTTTAAATATATATCATGAAAAATTGTTCAAATTCATCACAATTTTAAATAAACAGACACACTATATTCTGTAATAAATGTCCATCATTGGTAACTCACGGCTGACCACCTTACCTTACTCATGGAGAGTACCGGTGAGTGATCAGTTGTTGCTTAGTAACGATGATAAATGTCATACTATTTCATGATTTCTGTGTGAGTTTATGATTTCCCTTGTTCTAGTAGAAAATATAAGATTTTGGCCATTTTAGTAATCATTTCTGTTTCAGTTAAACAGTAACGGTGGTCATCTTGGATGGAGAGCAAATCAAGTTTCTTTTCAAATGGTTAAATACAGGGTGGATAACGTACGTCATACATCTGGGTATTTTTGTTTAGAAAACTTTATAATGGCGGAAATGTTTCAACCATCTGACAAAATAAAATTAATTTTTATACTATTTTAACAACGATCCAGCATAAAAAAATACCCGGATGTATGACGTACGTTGTCCACCCTGGATTCAGCATCAAAAGGAAATGTTGTCGGAATGATTAGACAAACGACACCAGCTTTTTGAATATTATCGATGTAAATAGTACCATACAAGTCCGTAGGGTACTTTGGTCTGGCTCTTATCATACAGGTTCATTGTTAAAATAGCATAAAAATGAGTTTTATTTTGTCATATGGCTGAAAATCTCTGCCATTATAAAGTTTTCGATAAAAAAAATACCCGGATGTATGACGTACGTTGTTCACCCTGAAATAGATTCTGACAAGGTTATTTAAAGCATTTTCCCTCCAAAGATTCTTGTATTAATTTATACCCTGCTGGCCTTGTCAATAATTATACATGTACTGTTTGGGGATAATATAAATTGACATTTAAAGAAAAAGTAAAAACAAACAAAAACAAAAAACAAAACAGAACAAAGCGGCTGATCACTTCATATTACCAGTACTTTGATTTTCATGCACATATTATTTTTTTTTATTTTGATTTATTGTATTTAATGTCACTAATTATTTTTAAAATTACTTCCTCATTTCAGAAACCAATGTACATTTACAAGAAATATGAAAGTCCAAACAATGTGACCCTAATGAGATGTCCTCAGATCTCCCACTCTGCAATACATCTGTAAAGGGGACAGAGTGATATCTAACTCGAGGCTCATCTGAGCCTACATCACTCACCTGATTATTCATATGCAAGATTGTGTTTAATGTTCAATGATGTCTAGATTTTAAGAAAAAATATTATATTCATGTTTAAAAAGACACATCAAAATTGGATGAAAAATAAAAATTTTATATACCTTTCAAATATACGAAATTTCGGAATTTGGGCCCCTTTCAGACCCTTTTTCCAAATAAAATAGCTCATCAATAACCCATTAAGATGAACACTTTGCAAAAATCCCATTAAAATTGGATGAAAAATAAAAACTTTCAAATTGGCAATATCCAACATGACCATTTAGGTCAGTTGAGCTAACAACACTACAATCATGTATTTGATTAACAAAGAATCATTTTACTAAACATGCTAAAAATGCATTTTGTATATGTATAATACAAGGTGAAGCAATATAAATACACAAAGTTCAGCGTTACCTTGTTTCAAACATATAATGTTATATGATGATTGTACGTCAAAAGTATCGACTATTGTAAACAATAATATACTTAACCATATAAACAGCTTTACAGGATGTAACTACATATTATACACTGTTATAACCAAATACACACTGATAGAGCTACAGAATGCACACAACCTTGCATATACATTACAGAATATACTCAACTAGATAAACAGATAAACATTGCTATACCTAAAATGTACTCAACCAGATAAACACCGCTATACATTATATAAATAACATATATTTGAGAGGGTGACGGAGTATATTGTAACCCAGAGAAATCATTGTCAGCTGAGGAGAAGCCAAGGTTCATAATGTTTTCCAAGGGGTTACAATATCTCCATCACCTTCTCAAATATGTTATTTATTTTATTAGTCAAACCTTCCCATGCGGTCACCCCTATTAAGCAGTCACCTGTATTAAAAGGTCACCTTTTTCTTGTCTTGTCATAGATAATTTCATTGTTAAGAGGTCAGGTCACCTGTATTAAAAGGCCACTTTTTCTTTGTCCAAGATGTGACCTCTTAATACAGGTTTGACTGTATATAGTAACCATGAGAAATTATTGTCAACTGAGGCGAAGTAGAGTTTGACAATGTATTTGAAGGGGTTACAATATTTCCATCACCTTCTCAAATATATGTTATTTATTTTTCTCTTCAGTAGAATTAAAGACATCACTGTTTAAACTTACTTTTCATAATTGTATGCTGTTTTCCACCTGATATAGACAGGATATAGACAGTTATCCCATCTGTAGCATATGATATGACAGACTCACTTAATTGTACAATAAAGAAAAAGGTCCCTTCGGTTTTCTAATGACAGACTCACTTAATTGTACAATAAAGACAAATGTCCCTTCAGTTTTCTCTAACGTTTATATACAAATAAAAAAATAAAACATGATAAGTAGGTTCCTACATGAGCTTGTATAACTCACCTTGTATGAAAAATGTATTGCCTATCGTTACATGTTAAATTTTGATCTCCTAGGACTTAAGCCCAATAAACACCTGGTCATTTAATAGGTTAGGGTTAAGGTTATGGTGTTTAATGTCACTTTCAACAATATTTCATTTATATCGTGCCAGTCAGTTTTATTTGTGTAGGAAACCGAAGTACCCGGAGAAAACCACCGACCTGCCGCAAGTCACTTTATCACATAATGTTGTATCGAGTAAACCTTGCCTGAACGTGATTCGAACTCACAACGTTAGTGGTGATAGGCACTAATTGCTTAGGCAGTAATAAATCCAACTACCATATGATCATGACCATGACGGCCCCTGTCATTTATTGGTACAATGCTGAATCTTTATATCACAATGTTGCTTCATGAAAAAACATTTGCCTTGTAATGTCTGGTTCTTCAGAAGATTTAATCTTTTTTTTATGTTTTATTAACCGATAGGTATTTATATGTACAAAATAGACTGGTTTATATCAATACTATCAGGTAATTACAGCCGGTCCATTATGGCTTTGTCGGTCCATTACGGCTTTTAGCCAGTCCATTATGGATTAACAGGGCCATTATGACATCCGGGTTAATTTTCACATTTTTTTAATGTAAGATTATCTGGTATTGACTTTATTTATTTTGTAAATAGGCATTTCAAAATCACAGATGATTTATACGTCAACCAAAAATTGTAGATATGTTATAAAGAAAATATATTTTATCATTTTTTAGACGATATTCAACTATTAGGTCATTTATTATAAAATTTGCAAATCTAATATTTTTATAATACCTATGCAATGTCTTGTTTACATTTTAACTACTCTAATCATGTACACATTGAAATATCATACATAATTGTAGAAATGGTCTTTCTTGATTTCTTGATGGTTGGTATTGGACTTGTATGGCGGTATTCTTCATATTGTTGAAGTTTGTTTGTGGTATTAATCTGAATACTAACTTTATGTGCATGAATGTACTTTTAATTGAAAAAGTTCATATAAATACAAGGAACATATAAACAAAGGATTATTGCTTTGATTTCTGTTCTTCTTTACATGGTTAGACCATCAATCATGAGGTTAGTCAAATATTTATATACCTTATATTTGCACCAATATGAACGAAGCATGTACTTTGAAAGGACTCTGCATTTTGTAAAAATACAGGTAAGTTTTTTTGAAAAGTTTAAAAAAAAAAAAAAAAAAAAAAAAAAAAAAAATTAAATCCCAACATGAATTCTTATTCTTATTGGTTAATAAAAGTTTTAATAAATGTGTGTTTTCATATTGGCCCTGTTATATGTTCTCGGTCTGTAATAATGTCCCTCGGATGGCTGTAATGGCCCTAGGCGTTGCCCATTTATTAATACTATAGTAATACATGGCTCAGAAACCATATAACCCTGTAAAATCAGAAGAGAAGATGTTTTGATAAGTCTATATATGATGACGATGACAGACTCCAAGTGATAGCCAAAGCTCACATGACCCATGGACCGAGTAAGCAGAAAATCAAAATCATGGATAGATAAAACAATACCAGTGAAAAATAAAATAATTAGAGCTTAAAAACTGTTAGGTGATGCAATAGACATTTCAAAGACTATCTACAGCTTCTTTTTTGTCTATTTTTTTTAATTTCTTTGCAATCTGTGGTGGTTCTGCTTTGTTCATTTTCGCCATATCGTTTTTGTATTTGTTGTAAAACCACATCCAGTATTTTGAAACCTCATCAGAGGGTGAAATTTCCCACTCCGGGTATTTTGTCCTATAGTGCCTATACATGTGTTTTTCCGTTGATCCTTGTAATGAATAATAATCATTTGTCTGAATAAGATAGTTGCAAGCTTCTGTCATTAGGGGACCCCTACCCTCTTCCCAAGCAAAATCAACGAAGCCCTGTGGGCGATGATTACGACAGCTATGCTTAACTGAACTAAGATGATCTTTGTCTGTATATTCGCAAGGTTCATTGCAAAATGGACAAGTCTCACAGCACCCCCACAGTCTCTCAAATATGCAAGAATATGGACTCCTTTTCCAGCAAATATTTTCTGTTTTTGTTTCTCTAATTTTAGTGAGAATCGTGTTTTCAATCCTTTCAACGTGATTAAGAATAGCTCTTTGGAAGTTTTGAACATAGTCATTTGTAACAATTCTGTCTTGCATATGAGCCAGTTTATCTTCTGATATAGGTAAAACACATGTCTTAGAGATGAAGCACTTTGTCCATTGAGGAATAATATTTCCTCGTTTTCCTTCCACTTCTCTAGATGCATATATAACGGACTTCCTTATGTCAGCAAAAACCATTTCGACTTTGGGTTTACTTAATTTATCATAACCCCTTTGACCATCTTCACTTTCTCCAAACAACATTTCATTTGTATAGTTGATAAGCCATTGTTGAACATATGTTTCTGCTTCAGATATATACATAATGAAGTAATGAAAAACATCTTTTATTGCCAAGTCCTTCATCACAGACCTCATCAATTCATATTTCGAATGTTTAAATATTTTGAGAATTTCATTTTCGACTTCTCCTGGTAAACATTCCCCAAGATATTCCAAAACAGCTTCTTCAATAGCTTCGTGAAAGAATCCAGCTGCGATCACAGCGGTATTCCTACTTTCTATAAGGTTATTGAATAACGTCCAAGCAGTTTGTTTGTACTTATCTAACTTTGCCCTTGGACTGTGGTTAAGTTCATATTTATTATCTAATTTTACAAACATTTTGATGCAGTAACCTGTGATGTGTGTTAACACTAAAGCCTTGAAAGGTGGTAACACTTTAAATTGATGGTCATTATTTTCCTTTTCATTGTGTTCTTTAATGGTTTCATCGACCATGTTCAATATTTTTTTCATGTAAATATCCTGGAATCTAGTGTCCTGTAATTTGAGTTCATATAAATAATTCTCTATCTGCCTGAATAATTTAGATGCCATGCTGATGGCTTGACTTTTGCATACTCTAGATGTTTCTTTACAAATATAACCTGTTTTGTGTTTAAATCTGCTAATATGTTCCTTATCCTTTATATCCTTTTCTTTTACGGCACCTTGTAGTGTCGTCATATGCATACATTCCTCATCAATTAAATGATCTAATTTAGTCCTCAACAGTGTGTTCGATAAGTTCCTATCCTTTACTATGTATCTGACTTCATCTCCAACGGACCCTGCTTCATGCTTGCTTTTGGGTAAATACTCTGCCATCCATAACATCCAGGCATTGTTAAATTTGTCTTCACGATCCCGATCATTAATGTGTTCATTCCTAACCTGATCCGCTAATTCACTTGCGAGAACATTTACATTACTTTTACAATCTTTGATAATGTCATTATATTTACTGACATGCTCTAACTCATCAATTATTAAGTGCAATCCCATTTCAGCCTTCATGGCAAGAGACTGCAACCACGAGGGTGTTCTAAGGATATATGTTTGTTCCCATTTTATCATCACATTTTTCAAAGTATTTCTACTGATGAAAGTTTGTAAATCATTTATCATGATTCCTGAGCAACGGTGTAAAACCTCTTGTATTGTTTCCAATATTCTTTTAACAAAACCTTGAGACTCTCTCTCATATTTCAATTTTGCTAATTCACACTTTTTCTTTTGAACAAATTCGAACATAAACAGTTCCAACTTCCATTGCAGTTCATGGTACTTTTCATCCAATGATGCAAAAGCTTTAACTTCTAATGCATTTCTAAATTCAGAGGCAAAGTTTTCCATTAGAATTCCATTCCATATATTTTCTATTCTCAAGCTTGTTTCACTTATTGTAAAACATGCTTTGTCAGGTGGTATAATATCATAGAGTAAGACCTTCCTAATCTCTGCAGCTTTTAAACTATAATTTGGACTTGTGTGAACCATTGGTAGAGATCCAGTGACAAGGGGTGGTAAATACCATACATGTTTTACGTTGAAATCAATAACATCCGTGAAAGTATGAATATCAGCTATATCTAATTCATTTGCTGCTTCTTCTGTCTTCTTATTGAGGGTTTTAACAAACTGTTGTAGTGCCGAGTCTAATGCATTGTTGGCGACGTCAGAAATAACATTCTGATGTACAAAAATACATGACTGTTTTAAGTTCAGTTTCTTTGATAGCTTTAATCTCAGCAAGGTGTGGACAACCATTTGAAGAACATCATTCATTTCTGATGAATATTCACCCATAATATTAACGATGTTTATGTCAGCTAATCCAATGATAAAACTTGCAAATTCAGTGTCATGTATATAGTTATGTTCTCCCAACTCTGGAGCACGAAGGCCTTCAGTGTCGATAACCAAGATATATTCATATGAGAGTTGTTCATCGTTCACTGGTATCAACTGCATAAATGCCCCCTTTGTTGTGCGACCATAACCTACAGGGAATTGAAGCCCGAACATTGCATTTAGTAAGGTTGACTTTCCGGAACTCTGTGTGCCAACTACTGATAGTATTAAACATTTTTTAATACCAACTAAATGTTCAAGCTCCATTAAAACTGCTTTCACCCATACGATTGGCACATGACTGATATCTCCGTTCATTAATTCGAATGGTAATCCCATCATAAGCAATTTTGCTGGAATCAAAGGGAACTTTTTTGCTACTTCATATGTTTCGCTATCAACCATTGATGTTTGTTCTACAATAGCTTCATATAACTGCCCAAGTTCTCGAATTAAATGTTCAAATCCAAATAAAATATCTGTCGATGACGTGTCAGATTTTCCAAAAACTGTATTAGTGTTACAGGCCTGCATGCCCAACTGGCAATCCCTTGACTTGATTTCGAGGAATGACTTAACCCAAAGAGCAAACATCTCATACCCTGTGTCCAAATGTAATCTATCCAACATATTGTGTAAGAAGGAAATCATAAGTGGGTGAAGATCCGGTATTAATTTAAGCTGTTCCCTGCGAGTCTTTAAAATTTCTTGTCTTATTTCTAATTTGTGTTTTTGTGTTTTATACTGTGAAGGTTTATACATTTTCTTCATATTCTGACTCAATACGGATAGAAGATCTAGTTGTAATGGCAATGCTTCTTTTTTAACAAATGCCATATCACCAGACAGATTGGTCATCATTGTTTCTGCAGCTGTCCTTTCATTAAGATGTACGTGGTTATCAGCAACATATTTACTGGCAGAATTTTCTGTTCTCTGTGATATTGACTTTAGAGGTAAAGCTTCAATCGTGGTTTGTAATGCTTTACGTAATTCCTTATTGATGTCAGACCATCGTCTTACTGTTCCTTCTTTTCTTTTCAAAGCTAATATTACAAAGCTTACATTTTTAATTTCCGGTTTCGATGAAGGCATATATGGCTTCATAATTTCTTTTACTTCCTTTTTTGTATTTGATTTTGCATCTAAAGCTATAACAACCTTGATACGTGTACACAGATTTTGTACATATTCGAGAATTTGACTACCTTTTAGTTCTTCACATGTGGTCATAATAACAATACCTGACGAAATACCTGATAACATATCTCTTTGTTTCTCGTACTGATTAGCATTTCCACGTAAATTGAAAACCATTGTCACATTCTGACGTTGAATGCCTCTCTCTGATTTAGAATCTATAAGAAATGTTGTTTCCACTAATCCATTGCTTACTCTTCTATTTGTTCCTCCAAGTGGAACACTTTGATTGAAGAACGTGTCATGAGAATGTTTACAAAGAAATCTATTTATCAACTTCGACTTTGAATATGTAGGTCTGCCTATACGTATGAACGATAACACATTACAAGGATAGTCCACTGCTATCTTTGGGAGAGCACCTTGTGTGTGCAAATGTATTGATCGGAGAATACTGATAGAGAAAACCAGGGGCTCCTGTGGAAGCAAAATTGGAATAGCCAGTCTACATGCATACATTTTAGCAGCAAGTGCTTGCTTCAGTGGCTGTGAGCAACATCTAAATACTGTGACAATCAGATCTAAGGGATTAATCAGCATTGATTCTTTAGGTTCTTCAGATAAACAATTTAAAAAGTCAAAATCGTCATCACATGCCTCCTTGTCACTATCATCACCATCATCAGTATTACCATCATAAACGTGTGGCTGGGGTGGCAAATTGTCATTCATATACTTTTCTAATTCATCATAAATAGATGAATTCTGGACCATTATGGTTTCTAACAAAAACCAAGGTAAACCTTTCAGACCATTTAATGTACTTTTTGAATGTATTGTTATCGCTTCTGCTAACTTCAACTTATCTGGTAAGTATTCGAACAATTGTAATTTATCTAGTAACTCTTTCAGCTCATTTGGCAAATCATGACAATGACTATCGGACAATGCAGGTTTCTCACAGTCTCCAACTTTTATGTTTATAATTTTGTCTACTGGTAGAGAAAATACAAGTTTCTGGGCTTCATTTCCTTTCTTCAATGGTTGTAAATCACACTGAAGTTGGTCCCAATTATAAGGAACACTTTCAGTATAAATGTTTATTATACATTTCACACCATTATTCAAGCAAGGCAGCAATTTCTCTAAGCAAATGTCAAACACTTTCTCAGACAGATCCCATTTATACTGTTTAATGTTCGACACTATAAAATCGACTAACAGTGCTTGACTTTGAATATCTGTATCTTTGTTAGTCTGGTTGTAATTGTTCATGCATGGTTCTACTTCCTGGACAAATTCCTCAATGTCTGATAATGCAAGTAACCTTGAAAATCCTTTTTTGTCTTCATACCTGAACTTCTGAAGAAGAGAGAACAACATTGTAAATTGGGCCTTATCATTTGCAGTGTCAAAAGTCCTCAATAACGTTTGACAAACTTGTGTAAATTCTTTGGTAATGTATGTTTCAACTGTCTGTTGGTTCCTATTTCTATTTGTGACATCAGCAGTTCTTATCTGAGGAAGAAATTTACTTTTAAGAACAGATATGAGGTTGTCAATACTTATTATTTCCTCTATAGACAAGACACTTTGGAAATCATCTAGATTTCTAATTTCTTGCATTATCCACGAACCAAGATTTGGTTTACCTGGAAAAAAAATGTCCCTCAATGGATTCAATACAAATGACAGAAGATGTTTAATCCCATGATTGTTTATATTCTCTTGGAGGTCAGGCGAACTTGCAATATAGTCGAAAAATTTAAGTACATCGTCATCCGTTTGTATGAGGGTTTTTACAAATTCCTCTGTGTCCGTCAAGTCTGTTAATCTTTCAATCGTTTGGCATAGATTTTTTAGAATTGAAATACAGCTAGTGTGCTCGATATTTTTCATACTATTCTTGACAATCTCCATGTACCAAGCACATTCTAATAAGACTGATAATGTTTTGTAGTTCTCAAAATCTGTTTGATGATTTCTAAGTACATCCCATAAACCACAAACGTTTTCCCTGTCAACAAGGGACCAGGTAGAATTTTGTGATACTAAGGTGTGCTTCCACTTATCAAAATCTCCTTCATCAGGAGGACCTCCATCGGGTACAATCTTAAGCAGAATATGAGATAATTCTGATTCAGTATACTTGTTTTCAATGTTACTTCTACTAGAAAGGTAACTTCCTGAAATACCTCTGCCAACATTAAAAACTTTTTCCACAATTCCAAGAGATATAAATCCATCAAGTGCATCATTGACTATTTCTTTGGTTGAGAACTTTTCAGACTTAGTTTCACTAGTATATGTAGCCGTCCATGTAAAGATGCCACCAAAATGTAGGATACCAATATTAACATGAGATCCGTAATTTTCAAAAAAATCAACACATAATCTCAAACCTGTGCCACAGTCAAAGTTTTTGTTAAGCTGACCTTCGATATTTACTAAGTTATTCACTGCATCAGGAGTAAGTCGAATATGTTCTAGTTTGAGTTCACAAGATTTTACTGGCACAAAAGCATATTTTTCCTTTGAATAGAAGATTTCCTCTCCATTTTCCATTTGTATGTGGTCTGCATCTTTCAGTGATGTTCCTGATGCTTGCATTTTAACACCAAGATATTTCACTCCTGCATTTAATGCAATTTTAATATTTTTTCCAGTTGTGTCAAGGGATTTTTTAAAAGTGTCCCTCTTTTCACGAGATGTGAATTCTACATATTTTTCTTCTGGCTTTATTGATGGACCCTTCATTGTGATGTCACCACATAACTGAATAACTGTCTTTTTCAGTTCAGTTATATCATTTAGGTTTTCTTTAAAATAAATTCCCATAAGAGCACGCCCACCTGATGCCCTTTCTATTACAGTGTTATCATATAATTCTGTCCTGGTAATTTGGTGAGTTTCTGTATCTGATTGTAACGAACTTGATGCTTCTTTCAAATTTACTTGTTTTTTCGGTCTTATCCAATCACCATCTGGATTATTCGTTGCATTTCGTAATGGTTCCAATTTCTTCTTAGCAGTCTCTTCAAAATGATTATCAGGTTTTATGTTTGATTTAATTTTTTTAACTACTTTCTTTACTTCTGTGTTACTGCTGTGCTCTGCACCACCCTGTACTAGCCTTAGTAAGGCTGCTTTCTCCCAGTCATATCTAAATGGTCCCAATTTCTTCACTTGACTTACGTGTGCAAGTGATTCACTGTATGTAATGCCAAGTATAGTTTGTATTCTATTAGACCAGTATTCAGGATCCAATCCTACACCTTTAAGTTTTTCTTTCAATTTATTACTTTGATTGGAAACAATTGCTTTGTTTTGTGTTTGTTTTTGTTCAGGTTTATTAACCGATTTATCGTCTTCTTTTAACTCATTATCTGTTATTTCATCTGTAGCCTCATCTTTCCTAGTTTCACTTGTATTTAGATCTTTACATTCCTTTGTTGCTCCCCCCTCTTCAGTACTCTGCCCTATCTTTGTGTCATCAGATTCACTTCTCTGGTGTAATGTACTAATATTAGTCTGGCCATCGCTCTCCTTGTCAGGATAGATTGTGCCGTCACAAACATTATCTTCCATTCCATCTACATCTGCCATATTTTGTAGTTGAAATGATGTCTAATCAGTTTTGCTGCATCATTGGGTTAGAGTTATGGTGTTTAACGCCACTTTCAACAATATTTCAGTTATATCGTTCTGCTACATCATTGGCCTTGTATTTAGGTGTCATTTACTTGAACTGAAGAAAAGACAATTAAATATACATTATACAATTCATTGAGAAATCGATTTAAAATGACATTTGTCACTCGGTTTTGTATAATATTATGCCAGCTCAGTTTTAAAAATGATGTGTCAATACTTCAACTAATGCGGTTAGATAATTTTTAGTTAAAAAAAATGTATCGTACAATGTGTGGAAAATATATTATTTGACACAATTATCCTGAAACTGTTGGAATTTGAATGGGAATCAATTGAGCTCCTCTCATTGCTGCTTATGACATTTTATTACATAATTTAAAACTTATCTGCGTTTTTATTTGTGATCGTATATATTTCACTGTATACTTATATGGAGTGGCTTAATTCTAACAGGGTGTTTATGGCCTTGATCGTATACCTATGCATTCAGTAACAATCACTACTAATGTGAATGTAACTCCTGCTAATGGCAACGTGAACTCCATACAATAAAATGAGAAACAAAAAATACTACACGGTCGGAACAGTTCCAAAAAAATCGTAGAAAGAGGCAAAATAGATAGCACTAAAGTAATAATGTTTTTATTAGAATAACGAAAAATCCAAATATCTTTTAAACTATAAATTTTTAAACAGCAACATAAACGAGAGTTTTATTTAGAATTAGGCGTGCTAACTAAAAATGTTACAGTAATGCTTCTTATGGTTTTGGCTGAGGCTGCACTCAGATGAAATTTTGAATTTTGGTCCTATTTTGTTGTCATTTTTCGGGTGGGAGTAGATGTACTTTATAGAAGAGCCATCCGTACGTCAGGTATCTTACCTGTAAATTATTTCTCTCTGTCACGTGTACTTTAGATGAACCTGAAAAGCATTTCTGTCATAAATTATTGTTATATTTTGCATTTTTTGTAAAATGGGTAAAAAGTCTGACTTATCTCCGGAATGCCAAAAGTTTGTAAAAAAGTTGTTTGCTTTTTTCAGTAAGGAAAAGGGAACGAAGAAGCCAATTGTCTCATTTGATAGGGTATATCAAAGGACATCTAAAGCTTTGGGTGTGTCTTACACTTCAGTGCACCGTATTATGAATGGTATGAGGCCTTGTAAGTCAAATAGACCCAAAGAAAGAGCTAAAATTTTGGACGACTTTGATCATTGTGTTATTAAAAGAACAATCCACCTGTTTATATTCACGGAAAATTGCTCCGACCGTCTCAATAATACATAAGGAAATAACAGATTCTATTAAAATATCAAAGTATAAACTTACTCTAACTCTCATTGATCTTGGATATACTTATAAAAAAA
>MJUT01024026.1:53302-68863 GCA_002080005.1 Gigantidas platifrons
GGGAAGCCAAAGGACCAACACAGGATAGACAAAAATCAGCTAAGGTCACATATCCATAACGTTAGAGAAAAACGAAAGGGACAAACCCGAATGGACACTCCAAGAACACTAGCGATATTGGGAATACAAGACAATTATAGGGAGTGAAATCAGAAATTACTTATATAACCAAATAAAACGAAAATTGATTTGTGGTGGGTATTTTATTTTTTGAGACATAATAAGAAACCATGTGTATATATACCTACTCATTGACTACCAATCAGCTTCAAGTTACAACAAGCAATTGAAAATTACTAAAAATCAAAACAAAACCAATTATTTTTTGTACAAAGCATACATCTGACTATTCTATTTCGGAAGGTCTCAACACCTTGTTGACAAGTATTTTGTTTCTTCCTTACAGATTTCGCGAGATGTTATTGGTAATTATATTTTGGTTCAAAGTTGCCCATTACTTCTCTATTATTGTTCCGATATCTTGTTGCACTATCTAATATTTATACTGAACTGGTGGGTAATGCCATATGAGTGAGTGAGTGATTGTTGTTTAACGCCAATTCAGCAATTGTTCAGCTATATCATGGCGAGAATAAGTTAGTTTTCAATGAAATGGTGATAAGGTCCGCTTTGTTCTAGACCAACACGCTGCATTTGATGTTTTCAGTGCTAGCTCACTGAAACAATAGTCCGCGGGTGGACATGTCGCTCCGCTCGGACACATTATACTGATTATAAACTTATCACACGATACACGATAAAAATACACTTAGACTACGCTACCCCGTCGATAACAAACTGGTGGCAGCGGTGGGATGTCATAGTCCAAAATGACATCCAGGATACGGACCACACGTATTTTAAAATTATTTTTTATACTTTGGATTCGGGAGATACTTGCACACTGTATGGTATAATAATATATCATAATTACAAAGCAACACTCATCTACAAAGGAACTTAATGTGATGGAAATTTTTAACTTTATCATCATACTATTCAGGTTACGAGAAATGTCAGAATCACCAGATAACGAGGTAAGATTTAGAATGGAGGAACGTGAAGGGGACACACGACACGAGAATGATAATAACTATGAAGACGCTAATGAGACGATAGAAGAACCAAGACAAGACATACATGCACATGGAGAAGGGGATATGAGAGACAGAATGGGAGGAGTAAATGGTCAAGGAATGTTTAGAGGAGCACCAAATGAGAGAGGTCATGACGATCACAGATACAAAACGTCCATTAAACCAGAACCTTATGACGGAGGAGAGAACTGGGAAGAATATATTTCTCATTTTGAGATATGCGCAGAATTAGGGAAATGGCGCGAAACTGACAAAGTTCTAGCATTAGCAGCAGCATTGACGTTTTACATTAGCTTAGGACCAGGAGAGAAACGCAACTATGCAGCTTTAGTACAAAGATTAGGATTAAGATTTGGGAGTACTAGAGAACAAAACAGATGGCTTTCTAGGCTTGAAATGAGAAAAAGGAAACCAGGAGAGTTCGTTGCAGCACTTGCTGATGATTTGAGATAAATGTCACAGAGAGCTTACGTAGACCTGGACGCTAGAGCACAAGAGGTGCTAGCACTTAATCAACAATATAAAAGCGTAACACCAGAAGTTAAATACCAATGCACCAATCAAGGATGCGAGACAGTAGCCGAAGCAGTAGAAGTAATAGAGCGCTATGAGGCTATCATTGGGGACTGCTCAGAAAGAAAGAAACAGAATGTAAGGATGACAACAGGGTACAGTGGAACTGAAGATCATCACCAAGACCATTGTAATGGACAAATACAGAACACATTACATGGATTAACAAGGAGGATATCACAACTAGAAACCAGTAGGACACCACCTATCCACAACAATATACAAAACACCAGGAGCTGGCAAGGGAGGAACAGAAACAATGGTAGTATGAGAAAAACTATAACATGTTTTATATGCGATAACCCAGATCACATATGCAGGAATTGTAAATTTTGTCTTAAATATAAACAAGAAACTGGAAAACAAGAAAATCAAAATAGACCGAACACACCTAACAGGGACAACACGTCAATGACTTCTACCAGGACCCAGGGAAACTTCCGATCCCCATTGACTCACTAGACCTGCAGTCGATGGGCATTTTAAGGTCACCAAGTTTTAGGATAGGACAAATAGGAAACACATGTGGGAAATGGGATAATGGATTTTATACAGAAGGATATATACACAATTTACCATTACAAATGTTGATAGACAATGGCTCTACATGCTCTATACTAAACCATAGGATATATTTAAAACTTTTGGACACTACCAAGGACAAACTAATACTTCAACCTAGTCCTTGCAAGCTTTTTGATGTTAATGGAAATCCCTTACAGTTACATGAATGCTTGAGCCAAACATTGACTCTTGGAGAGGGGAGTTATGAATTATATTTTCTAGTATGCAACATCTACCAGGATTCTATACTTGGACAGGATTTCCTTTTGGAACACATAGACAAAATTGATCATAGGAAATACATTTTATCAACCAAACATTCTGACATTCAATGCTGGGTAGGCGGTGAAGCCGAGATGGTATGTAGAGTACTTTCAAAACAGACAGTCATAATACCTGGCAAATCCAGAGCGACCATCTCAGTAAATCTATAAAATGGGGAACACTTAGCAAATTTAGGATTGGTGAATCATGTTACAAAGCTGAAGAACCCAGGAATTATTATGACAAGAGGAGTACTTAAACCACACAAACCAGACATTCAAGTTCAAATAACAAATTGTATGGATGAGCCAGTAACCATATATACAAACGAACAGATTGGAACTTGCGAGTCATACTATGAACGAGAGGCGCCACATATTGGTACATGTCAAAATATACAGTTGGGAAGTGGGGAGCTTTTATCCAAAACTTTACCTAGTCATTTGCAGGATTTATTTGAGAGAAGCATTGTTCACCTACCATCAAATGATCAAGAAAAACTACAAGAACTCCTTATTAAGTATCAAGATGTATTTGCAAGGTAAAATGATGATTTAGGCCAAACGGACAGAGTTCAACATAGGATAAACACTGGTACAGCTAAACCAATACGACAAGCACCAAGGAGATTACCACTTGGTAAGCGAGAGATTGAGAAGGCAGAAATAGACAAAATGTTGGACAGGAGAGTAATAGAACCATCAAAGAGTCCATGGTCATCTCCAGTTGTACTCGTCAAGAAGAAAGATGGATCCACACGCTTCTGTGATGATTATCGAGCACTTAACCAAGTCATGATCAAGGATGCATATCCATTACCACGAGTAGACGAATGTTTAGACTCACTTGCTGGAGGGAAATGGTTTGGATGCTTAGACTTAAATAAAGGATTTTTCCAAGTAGGACTACACCCGGATGATAGGGAGAAGACAGCATTTTCAACAAGTCAAGGTTTATTTCAATTCCGAGTAACCCCTTTTGGATTAGCTAACAGTCCTTCCACATTCGAGAGACTAATGGAGGACGTTTTAAGAGGACTTCAGTGGGAGGAATGCCTACTTTATATGGACGATATCATAGTACTAGGATCTTCAGTTGAAGAGAGCTTATTTAGACTGGTACACATATTTATTCGACTGAGGGAGGCAAATTTAAAGCTGAAACCTTCAAAATGTATTTTGTTTCAGAAAAGTGTAAAATTTTTAGGACACGTGGTATCAGAAGAGGGAATACACACAGATCCAGATAAGATAGAAGCTGTACAAAACTGGCCTACTCCCAGGAGCGTAAAGGAAATTAAAAGTTTTCTTGGCTTATGTTCCTACTACAGGAAGTTTGTGAAAGGATTTGCAGATATTGCTAGGCCACTGCACAAAGCATGTCAAAAGGGAATTAAATTTACATGGACAGAAACATGTCAGGACGCCTTTGAGAAACCGAAAATGTCAATGATAACACCTCCAATACTTATTTATCCAGTACCTGGAAAACGCTTTATCTTGGACACAGATGCAAGTGATAAAGCGGAAGGAGCCGTTTTTTCTCAGCAAATTGACGACAAGGAACATGTCATAGCACACATGAGCAAGGCTCTTAATAAGCACGAAACATCATATTGTACTACTAGGAAGGAACTATTTGCAGTTATAACAGCACTTAAAAATTGTCACTCTTACATTTATGGACAGAATGTATTACTTCGCACAGACAATGCAGCTGTCAGCTGGATGAGAAACCTCAAAAACCCTACAGGACAAGTGGCAAGATGGTTACAAGAACTAGGTACATATGATCTACAAATTGAGAACAGAGCAGGGAGGAAACACTCAAATGCGGATGCCCTCTCTAGAAACCCATGCGCTTCATGTAAACGACAGCAGGGACTTCAGGAATTAACAGAGGAGGTCGAAAAGGAGAACACTGCCATATGCGAACAAATGAAAGAAAAAGACCAAGTCATGTTAACAAACATAGCCAATCACCAACAGGAGGATGAAATATCACAGGAAAAACAGCAGCTTCCTGTTGAATGCCAACAAAAAGTGGAATCAAAGGAGAATAAAGAAGCACAGTTAACAGAATCCGTAAGACCTATCACCAGGAGAAAACAGGAAACACAGTCTGAGGAAATGAAAAATAAAAGCTTCATACTTTTGGGATGGGAGCCACAGGACTTAAGATTACAGCAATTGTCGGATCCTGACATAGGAATCTTACTAGTAGAGTTAGAATTAACAAACGAGAGACCCAAATGGGAAAGTGTCTCAAGTGGGACTTCAGCACTCAAAACCTTATGGAGTCAATGGGACAGACTTGAAATAATCGGAGGAATTTTATTCAGGAAATTTGAAAGCAATGATGGACAGAGTACAATAAAACAAATGATTGTCCCACAAAGCAAGAAACAGGACATACTGCACTACTTCCATGACATTCCATCAGCAGGACACCTAGGAGTTGACAAAACTCTGGAAAAGCTTAAAACGGGATTTGATTGGCCTAATATGAAAGATTATCTACAAAAATACTGCCGCTCATGTGATCGATGCTTTGCACAAAAACCAAAAAAAGAAACAAACAGGGCACCACTAGGAACATATATCTCAGGAGAACCTATGGAAAGGGTAGCTGTCGACAATTTTACGTTGCTCAACCATTGGATAGTGCTGTGGTTAACTAACCAGTGGAGATTATCACATAATTTCATAGTATTCTTTGTAAAACAATGTCAGAAATCGTTTGCTCAGCAAAAAAAAAAAGACGGAGAAGTGAAAATTTCTCCAAGGCTGACTTGGTTTGCTTTGGGACCGACCATTTAACTTGCAGGGTGGAGGGGGTTATGGTTTTTTGATTCGTTCAGAAATTATTTTGCGGAAAACACGAGAGGTAGAATATTTTTTTTTCCAGAATTTAACATTAGGTTATATGACAAAAACTCTGAATCAGATTTTTTTTTCAGCAACATTGGGAATCAGAATATTTTTTTAGAATAAATCCATACCCCCCCCTACCCCCTTTTGAAGTTAAATGAACCGTTCCTTATGTGAGCTTGTGGAGAAAACATAACCATAATTAGGTCAAAACAAACGAGTGTTATAACAAATGCAGAAAAGGCAAAAGTGTGGAAAGAGATCATAGACTGTGAATGCAAGGGCGGGTGGGCAAAAGAAAAGATCGATAGAGCAAACCAAGGAAAAGTGAGGAAAAGTATGTTCTACGGCAAAGTTGAAGGCTGAAGTAAATAGTATGAGCCTTAATCAGACAGTAGAACATCCAGCTTTGCAAGCGCCAAGTGAAGTGATACAAAAAAGCATATAACTTCACACCGATGCACTAAAGACATATCAGAATAGGAAAGGCAGGTGCGGATCCAGGATTTCAAGTTAGGGGGCACACTTTAAAAAATCTCGCCGAGCGGAAGGAGGCGCGAAATTTGTTGGGCTATTTCGTGTGAAAAATCACGATTTTGCGCAAAAAAAAATCATATTTTTTCCAATTTTATGGTGGGGCGCGCACCGAGTGCGCCCCCCCCCTGGAACCGCCCCTGAAAGGGATTGTCTTTTTACATGTTCTCTGTCATTTCCAAGAAATTAATATGTCAGTCTTGGATATACCATCAATTTTCATTCTTCATTATTCAAAAAACACAGATACTTTTAGAAAACAAAATAATGAATGCATGTTGCATCCCTTTCTAGCCAACTATATACACCTTTTCAAAATTTGCAAATACGGGAGACAGATTCACTACTTTAAGGATATTTGTTGATCCCTCTTTATTGGTTTTTGAAGTCTATTTGTAGCTGCGGATTGCCATTTCTTAGCATTATATTTAAATCAATAAAAAAGTGCATAGTTAACAAGAACTATTATTTTAAGATATTTATTACTGTCGGTCCATCTATATAGGGTACATGGTTTCAAAGAAAAAAAAATTGAAGGCGTTTTTAAACGGATTTTGATGATTTTTTAGCCAGAAGGTGTGGCAATTTCTAGGCATAATCTTGTTTCGGCTAGTTTTCAATTTCTGGTGATTTACACTTTAATTTGTTTTAAAATCCAATTTACAATGTATTTTCTAATAAAAGTGGAATCCTAAAATAACATCACATTATTTAAACCACAGGAACACAAAAAGTGGAGTTGGTTGCCAGTTATCTTATACGCTAACATTCCTGTTATTTATATTTGAAGACCTATATATTTCATGGAATAGGTATAGAACGGAAAAGGGGGTTAAATAACTTAAGATTACAAATTACCTGTGTGATCAAACACACCCTGTACATTTTTAGAAAAGTACCCCTTCCTATTAACAAAGGCGTATTCGTAGTCTAAGTGTGGTGCCTGTATGTCTATCATGTGTGCAGTCAATTGCCCCTACAACGCCAGGAAAATTGACAATGGCATAAAACCCTGTTTTAAGTCTGTTCCTCTGAAAATCTGTAGAGGGCCATGTGATATATTGTCCAGATATATCACAGAGACCATTAGAGACATCTCTTACTGCTCTCGAGACACTTCAAATATGATATCCCATTGTATCACCGATTACTCTCATCGGACTCCCTGGTGCAAGGTAATATCTCAGGGCAAACGTTAATTGTGTGTCTACTGGTATGGCATGATACACAAGAGTTGGTCTGCACAATTGTGGCTCTATAAATTGATTTGATTTGATTTTTGGTGTTTAACGCCATTTTCAACAATATTTCAGCTATATCATGGCGACTAGTTTTAGTGGTAGAAGAAAGTGGAGTACCCGGAGAGAACCACCGACCACGAGCAAGTAACTGGTAAACTTTATTACTTGCGGCTGCGAGTCAAGTGCATCCTTTTTTGTAATTTACAAAGTCGGGCGCGAACTCGCGCTGTATTGGTGATGGGCTTGTATGAATTGTTAGGTATTCCAACTACCTAACTCACGGAGCCACCGAGCCGTGTGTCTCTATAATTTAAATCTATTCCGGAATTCTCTATCATCGAAATGCAACTCAATATGCCGATACACTCTTTCCTTTTGCTGTCGTCTTGCCATATTTAACCAATGGTTAAATATTTATCCGGCCAAATTTGAGGGGTTAACTTTATCCACCGGATAAGGCATTTTATCCAGTGGATAAAATTTGAGCAACAAAAATTAACCGGTGGTTAAATCTATCCATTGGATAACTAGATTTAACCAGTGGATAACACTAACCAACGTTTTGAGCAACCCAGTCTGCCCAATATTTAAATATAGCCGATAGATAAAGGTGTTTGTTTGAAAAAAAAAACATCTGCTAAATGTTTAAATATAGCTGATAAATAAATGTGTTTTCAAGAACACCTGATAAATGTTTAAATATAGTTGATAACTAAAGGTGTTTTATTTTAAGAATACCTGCTGAATGTTTAAACATAGCCAATAGATAAAGGTGTTTGTCTTAAAACACCTGCTAAATGTTTAAATATAGCTGATGGATGAATAGTGTTTGTTGTTAGAATACCTGCTTGATGTTTAAATATAGCTGATAAATAAATGTGTTTTGTTTTTAGAACACCTGCTTAATGTTTAAATATAGCACATAAATACATGTGTTTGTTCTTAGAACGCATGCTTAATGTTTAAATATACATGTAGCTGATAAATAAATGTGCCTTGTTTTTAGAACACCTGCTTAATCTTTATATATAGCTGATAAATAAATGTATGTTGTTCTTAGAATACATGCTTAATGTTTAAATAAAGATGATGAATAAATGTGTTTTGTTCTTAGAATGCATGCTTAATGTTTAAATATAGCTGATAAATAAATGTGTTTTGTTTTTAGAATACCTGCTTAATGTTTAAATATAGCACATAAATACATGTGCTTTGTTCTTAGAACGCATGCTTAATGTTTAAATATAGCTTATAAATAAATGTAGTTAGTTCTTAGAACGCATGCTTAATGTTTAAATATAGCTGATATATAAATGTGTTTTGCTCTTAGAATGCATGCTTAATGTTTAAATATAACTGATAAATAACTGTGTTTTGTTCTTAGAATGCATGCTTAATGTTTAAATATAACTGATAAATACATGTGTTTTGTTCTTAGAATGCATGCTTAATGTTTAAATATAGCTGATAAATAAATGTGTTTTGTTCTTATAATGCATGCTTAATGTTTACATATAGCTGATAAATAAATGTGTTTTGTTCTTAGAATGCATGCTTAATGTTTACATATAGCTGATAAATAAATGTACTTTGTTCTTAGAAGGCATGAGTAATGCTTAAATATAGCTGATAAATAAATGTGTATTGTTCTCAGAATGCATGCTTAATGCTTAAATATAGCTGACAAATAAATGTGTTTTGTTCTTAGAACGCATGCTTAATGTTTAAATATAGCTGATAAATAAATGTGTTTTGTTCTTAGAGCACATGCTTAATGTTTAAACATAGCTGATAAATACATGTGTTTTGTTCTTAGAACGCATGCTTAATGTTTAAATGTAGCTGATAAACAAATGTGTTTTGTTCTTAGAAGGCATGCTTAATGCTTAAATATAACTGATAAATAAATTTGTATTGTTCTTAGAATGCATGCTCAATGTTTAAATATAGTTGAAAAATAAATGTGTTTTGTTCTTAGAACGCATGCTTAATGTTTAAATATAGCTGATAAATAAATTTGTATTGTTCTTAGAATGCATGCTCAATGTTTAAATATAGTTGATAAATAAATGTGTTTTGTTCTTAGAACGCATGCTTAATGTTTAAATATAGCTGATAAATAAATGTGTTTTGTTCATAGAACACATGCTTAATGTTTAAACATTGCTGATAAATAAATGTGTTTTGTTCTTAGAACGCATGCTTAATGTTTAAACATAGCTGATAAATAAATGTGTTTTGTTCTTAGACCACATGCTTAATGTTTCAACATAGCTGATAAATAAATGTGTTTTGTTCTTAGAATGCATGCTTAATGTTTACATATAGCTGATAAATAAATGTACTTTGTTCTTAGAAGGCGTGAGTAATGCTTAAATATAGCTGATAAATAAATGTGTTTTGTTCTCAGAATGCATGCTTAATGTTTAAATATAGCTGATAAATAAATGTGTTCTGTTCTTAGAGCACATGCTTAATGTTTAAATATAGCTGATAAATAAATGTGTTTTGTTCTTAGAACGCATGCTTAATGTTTAAATGTAGCTGATAAACAAATGTGTTTTGTTCTTAGAATGCATGCTTAATGCTTAAATATAGCTGATAAATAAATGTGTATTGTTCTTAGAATGCATGCTCAATGTTTAAATATAGCTGATAAATAAATGTGTTTTATTCATAGAGCACATGCTTAATGTTTAAATATAGCTGATAAATAAATTTGTATTGTTCTTAGAACGCATGCTTAATGTATAGATATAGCTGATAAATAAATGTGTTTTGTTCATAGAACACATGCTTAATGTTTAAACATAGCTGATAAATAAATGTGTTTTGTTCTTAGAACGCATGCTTAATGTTTAATCATAGCTGATAAATATATGTGTCTTCTTCTTAGAACTCCTGCTTAATGTTTAAATATAGCTGATAAATAAAAGTGGTTTGTTATTAGAACACCTGCTAAATATTTGAATATAGCTGATTCATAAAGGTGTCTGTTTGGGGAACAGTCATTATTTATCAGGTGGAGGGGCTGGACAATTTTAGTGGGGTCAACGTTTTTTTTTTTATTTAGGTATTGTGGGGGTCACTTTTTAAACCGCTCAGCTTAGGGGGGTCAATTTTAGCCTTAAAATATTTTGTTAAAAAAAATTAAAAGTAAAAAAATAAATAAATGAATGAATAAATAATTTTGAAAACCTAAACAGTTCTAAACACTTAAGTGTGAAGGACATTAGAGCTATTCCGTATGTACATGTATACTATTGTAAACATTTCCAATACATCTCAAAGAACAGGTGCCATATCCTAGTTTCTGTTGAATATCTCGATTTAAAAAATGTGAAAAACATGAATGTTTTTTTAAGAAAAAACATTAATCAGCCTACTAATAAGATTGACGTAAGTTGTGTACAGACCGTAGGTCTAAAACATGCAAAGGACTTTTTTGTCTTATTAGAAACAAACTTCTTTACATTTGAAGGAAAATGTATAATCCTAGATAATGTGTGCCCTATTGAGGCTATTGTTGAAAAAAGATAATGGGAGTTATTTGAAAACCATTATAATGTGAATGGTGAAAATGAGAGAATGGAAGAGGTGAATATGGATGAAAGTGAGAGTGATCAGGAATTGACAGCTAATGAAACAGATGAGAGTGAATGAACAAGAAAGGTGCATCAGCATGTTTGAAGTATGTTTATATGGTCAACAATAGATATATCTTATACTTGTACATGTATATAGGTGACATTTTTCATATGCATGTATCTTCATTTAAATAATTGGGAATTCTGGAGGGTGATATCAGAAAATATGACTTTGTTCATGTTTCTTTAATATTTTAAGGAACTGTACTGTTTCTATGTGTTGCTTTGAACAAAGAATGTACATTAATTTTCTTTGAATCACTAGGAATAAATGTTTGAATTATATCATAAATTTTTCACTTAATAAAAACTAAAAAATGTTGCATAAATGTCAATGAGACCACAATACAGAAGTCCAACTATCAAATTATAAAAGCAACAATAGATTACAATGTGGCCTCCAACAATAAGCGAGAGTCACACTAAGCAGCTTGCAAGCTGTAAATGGCCGCAGAATAAAAAGTAATGTTATTAAGGAGAAAAGTATGCTAACATGAGAGCATGTCAAGACTTTGCAAATGCTCAGTTCATCCAAGAAATAAATCATACAAACTACTAAAATACAACTTTGACGAGACCCGGGTAGCTCAATGAGTTAGGTCGTTGTAGGGACCCGGGTGGCTCAATGAGTTAGGTCGTTGGATCTAACAGCTCATACAAGCTTATTAACAATACGGCATGGGTTCACGTCCGGCTTTGTAAATGATGAAAAAGGGTGCACACGACTCGCAGCCGCAAGTGATCAAGCTTACCAGTTGCTTGCCCATGGTCGGTGGTTCTTTCCGGGTACTCCGCCTCCTCCACCACTAAAACTGGTCGCCATGATATAGCTGAAATATTGCTGAACGTGGCGTTAAGACACCAAAACGTCAATCAATGCAACTTGGCGGGAGGACGGAGTGTGTGTGGTATATGCGTGCGTGAGTGCTTGTGGTTGTTGTGTCAGAATAGGAAAATGAAAAAAAAAATATGTTGACTGCCTAACATTAAAAAAAACATCGCTTGACCGCTGTCCAGCTACGAAAACCAGTCTAATGCCAAGAGCGTAAAATTATTTCAGTAGAAAATAAGTACAGGGTGAAAACGTCAGGGTCACTATAAATCGTGATGATCGGGATCATCACCTAACCTAATTCGGCTCCAGAATTCAAGGGAAAAAATAGTTCCAGCGGAAAAAAAGAACTTATTAAAATAAATAAATAGATATAATCAAGGATGAAATCTAAACAGATAGTTTGGAAAAAAATATATGAAAACCTTTTAATATTGAAAAAAATAAATGAACAAAAATCAAAAGTAAAAGAAAATGAGGGAACGTCGAATAAGGCGAGTGATGATCCCTCAGGTAGTATAAAAAGGGGAGGAATTCCAGCATGAGAATCATAATTAATTGAAATAATTTATACATCTCACATGAATAAGTGAATGCAAATATTCAAATGATTAATTTTATTGATAAGCACATCTTGAATTAATGTTGTACTTTATTGGTAGGAACCTGTGCGAGATGGACTTTCGATGTATAAATTTGATTAATTAAAAATTGTATTTTAAAGGGGAAATTTTAAATACTAAAATTGTATTTTTTTTTCTAATGTTAAAGAGATAAGAATAATTAGATGATTTAGTCTCGATTTCAATTTGCTTCTTATACTTTCGATTTTCATTTTTTTTATAATGTATTGTATACATTTTAGTACTTTCAAACTGTTGATATTTTTCTTTTGATTCCTTTGTGTACTGAAATTATTTATATTTAGTCAACAAATAAAATCAGATTCCTGCTGGAATGCTTAATTTTGTGTTTATTATTTACATATTATAGAGATCCCGGTATTCCCCAAGTGACAGAACTGTGTCAAGTCAGCACCATCAATAACACCAAACCAGCCATTTTCACATCTGGTGTCGCAGTCATTATCGCAAATACAATACAAACAAACTATCAACTATCGTGGTGTTTACTGTTTATTAGAAAAGTAATTTTGGTTATTTTTAACTTATTTTGGAATTCGTTAAGCCTATTGATACAGAACCTTAGCTTCGATATTTTGCTATTTTTGAAATATTAAAAGTCTGGAAAAAATCTTATTTCTTCACTTATATAAGACATAAAACGTTTATATATTTATTTTAGTATTTACACACTAAACAATCATTAACATTAATAAGTCAATTCTCTTGACCGTTGTCCCATTTATCCTGGCCATCGAAGTTGTCAACGCTGCTGTATACCAGGCAGGATATAATACCGTATACACACAATACTATTACAACCAGCTGAACGGCTACAAACAACAAACATAATTATACAGAGCCGGAAACGCAGCAACACCTCAACTTAAATCTGCCAGACTTCTTAACTAATGTAAGTTCTAGGTAGATTAAACTTATGTCTGTCAGACATCTTAACTACTGTGAGTTCTAGTTAGATTAAACTTAAGTCTGTCAGATTTCTTAACTACTGTAAGTTCTAGTTAGATTAAAATTAAGTCAGGCAGACATTTTGACTACTGTAAGTTCTAGTTATATTAAACTTAAGTTTGCCAGACTTCTTAGCTACTGTCAGTTCTAGTTAGATTAAACTTAAGCCTTTCTGGCCTCTTAATTACTGGACGTTCTAGTTAGATTAAACTTAAGTCTGCCAGAATTGGTAACTACTGAAAGTTCTAGTTAGATTAAACTTAAGTCTTTCTGACTTCTTAACTACTGTAAGTTTCAGCTAGATAAACTTTAGTTTGCCAGACTTCTTAACTACTGTAAGTTCTAGTTCGATTAAACTTAAGTCTTTCTGACTTCTTAACTACTGTAAGTTCTAGTTAGATTAAACATAAGTCTGCCTGAATTCTTAACTACTGTATGTTCTAGTTATATTAAACTTAAGTCTGCCAGACTTCATAACTGATGTAAGTTCTAGTTAAATTAAACTTAAGTCTTTCTGACTTCTTAACTACTGTAAGTTCTAGTTAGATTAAACATAAGTCTGCCAGACTTCTTAACTACTGCATGTTCTAGTTATATTAAACTTAAGTCTACCAGACTTCTTAACTGATGTAAGTTCTAGTTAGATTAAACTTAAGTCTTTCTGACTTCTTCATTACTGTAAGTTCTAGTTAGATTAAACTTTCTTAACTACTTTAAGTGCTAGTTAGATTAAACTTAAGTATGCCTGACTTCTTAACTACTGTAAGTGTTAGCAAGATTTAAGTTATTCAACACCAACCCTTGTCATTATCAAATGAATATGTTTGGTGATTAATATTGCCATACAATAATATTCCAGTTCTAGTATCTGTCGCAATATATTGTAGAACATGTAGCATGATTTTCGTATTTTTAAGTTGTTAATTTATCAGGGACAGTCAAATAATCATACATGTTTCAATTGGTGTCTAAGTATAATAATGGACAGTCTCTCATATTCATTTATTTCCATATCCTTTCTTACTACAAGCTGTTGCTTTACATTAATTTGTGTCTAAGTGTAAAGGTTGATAGCCTCTCGTGTTCATCTACATCCATATCCTTTCTTACTACAATATGTTGCTTTACTTTAATTTGTGTCTAAGTCTAAAGGTTGATAGTCTCATGTTCATTTACATCCATATTCTTTCTTACTACAAGCTGTTGCTTAACTTTAATTTGTGTCTAAGTGTATATCCATCAGTAATTTGCCAACTCCTTTTTGATAGATATTTAAACATTACGTTGAATCTGTCATTAAATAATGCCTGTTTTGTTTTTTCAGTGTTCGGATTCTTGCTTCTTCTTGACCTCACCAACGCCACGGGAAACACTCTTACCGCTTTTGGTTAAACATGTAAGTATATTTTTATTTCAAATTTAATCTAAGAATGCAGGATAAAACAAAAATGTTCAATATATTATAGCACATATAATCAGTTTATTTCTAGAAAGGACGGACCAAGCAAATATACTATGTGACATGAGAAATACCATAATATAAATATAAGACATATATAATTGGTTGAAAAACACTTGTCTATCGACTATCGTGCGAGTTCTTATTATTAAGATCTGTCATTGTTATTAATTTCACACTACATGTATTTTATGAGTGATGTTGTATAACATCTTCCTCTAATATAAACTAGTTTACTACTACAGGTAGAATATTTCTCGATAGAAAATGAAAAAAAAACAATTTATCAACAAATTAATTTTTAGAAGAGGAAACAATCGAAGAAGGATAACTTTAACCAACTGGATGTCCTTTGCTAGCAAACAATCCATCAGAGATAATTCTAGCACAATACAAGGAATGATTAGGTTTGAGAGAACTTTCACGAAATAAAACTAAGCTTCTCCTCTTTCGGGCATAGCTTACATTAGCTATTCTAGTTGTATGGCTTTCCAATCTTGTGGTTATTAGTTTACCAGATGAAGGTTATTCCAGAAACGTGTCGTACTAATAAAGTAGATTTCTACGTTGTTATTATATGTTAGGTTATGCTTTTCAATCTTGTGGTTATTAGTTTACCAGATGAAGGTTATCTTTCCAATCTTGTGGTTATTAGTGTACCAGATGAAGGTTATCTTTCCAATCTTGTGGTTATTAGTGTACCAGATGAAGGTTATCTTTCCAATCTTGTGGTTATTAGTGTACCAGATGAAGGTTATCTTTCCAATCTTGTGGTTATTAGTGTACCAGATGAAGGTTATCTTTCCAATCTTGTGGTTATTAGTGTACCAGATGAAGGTTATCTTTCCAATCTTGTGGTTATTAGTGTACCAGATGAAGGTTATTCCA
>MJUT01024044.1:5842-18528 GCA_002080005.1 Gigantidas platifrons
CATTTACTTCGCGCATGCGCTCTCTAAACATGTCTGATATATTTATATATATATATATGTAATATATAAAGTGGTTGCCCTATGAAACTGTCCCTGTAATTGGTGTTTCTTAGATACATTTTAAATAAAAGTCTTTTGTCTGTGTAAAGTTGTATATATGCATGTCATATGTTTTTCTCATATTTGTATCTGCTTCTACATTTCATTAAATATGAACAAATAAAAAAAAAATCAACCAATTATACTGTTTATGCATTTTATGAGAAAATAAATCATATCAAAATCTTCTATTCATAAACTGAAATGATCATTAGTTGACCCACTTTCAAGATTATGTGTCACAATGTGACCCCCCCACCATCCTCCATCCTACATGGATGGAATTACTATTAGTAGAAATTTCATTAAATGGCAAAAATAAAATAGAATCAGGCGAAACTTTTCTATGAAATTTAGAATTCAAATTAAAAACCAGGTGGGTGAAAAATGGAATATTATTTTGTATTTGTTTTGTGGACAATTCAGGAAACCAACCTCTGAGCCGTCAGCAGAAGACGAAGAACCAGAAAAACGAGGCTTAGCAGTTGTCTGTACTCATTCACGATTTATACATGAAAGCCATGTTCTCGGACCTAGAAATAGTGCTACTGAAGACCATGATATGATGACATCTGTATGGGGTTCGTATGGCTGTCACGTTATTGACTTTAGAGATGAGCAAAGCGGTTTTTATGAAACTACATTGATTGAAAAAAGTAAGTGTTACAGGTGGTTGGTTGTTTGTTTATTTGATGGTATTTCACGCCACTTTCAACAATATTTCAGTTATATCGTGACAGTTAGTTTTATTGGTGGAGGAAAACGGAGCACCCGGAGAAAACCACAGATCTGTCGCAAGTCACTGACATACTTTATCACATAATGTTGTACACCTCGCTCTGATTGAGATTCGAACTCACAACTTTAGTGGCGATAGGAACCGATTGCATAGGTAGTTGTATGCAATCACGAGCGGTTGGACTTCCATCTATTGTAACTAATTATATGCAACCAGTGTCTATCACCACTACAGCAGGGTTTCAACATTATATAGGTCCGATGTCTGTGACCTTTTGCTATTGACTTCAGACTTTTACACTTTGTATTTGCTGCACCTGCAGACCTTTTGATAAGTTTATTAAACTTTTTAAACATCTAGTGCATTAAATCATAGATCTGCTCATTTAAACAAAAATATTCATTTGAACTGATATTTATCTGCACAGCTAGGTCACAAAGAGTTATCAAGTTTTCTTGCAAAGTGAACCGCCATTGTTGTTATTCACTTCTGGAAAACAATCAGAAAAAGGCGGGAAATATAAAATATGTATGTCAATCCCGGTTTAGCGGAAATCGCCTTCTGCATGTACAGTAGTTACTTCAATCGTGATATACCAGTACTGAGTCATAGTCAATAAGGGGCTTATTTATTTTGTGAAATAGTTATACAGTGACAGGTAATGTACAAATGTATACTGGTATGGACATTGAATCTAGTATTAAGTGATCAAAATCAATGAAACCACCCTGTAAAACATTTTGGCCTTACAAATATTTCCCTCAAGTGCCCCCAAAGTCTTCTGCATCTGATAAAGCTTTGCATCATATCTTCTCACAACAATGTAAACAAAACAATTAAGGTACAATGATTGCTTAAAATGTTCTGAAAAACCAGGACCTTCCGGAAAACGAAACAAACCGTCAGGATTTAAAACTGAAAGGTCAAGGACCTTTCACGTTAAAAAATAAGTACATTTTGTATGTACCCCTGCAACAGCCGTGCAGAAAACATAATCACTAAATCACCACTATAGTTGCCGAGGCATACACAAGAAAACATTATGTTTTAAAGTATGTCACTAACTTGCGATATGACAATGGTTTTCTTAATGTTCTCTGGTTTACCCATCAATTAAATTGACTGCCATGATACAGTGTATAACTGAACTATTGTTGAAATTGGCATATATAAACACCAGAAATCTCATCTAAACTCAAATAAAAGACTACAGTATATATAGGGATAGGATTTAATAGGAATTGATGTCTAGAATTGGCTTGGGTTAATGGTAATGTGTAATTGTAATGTAATTGTAATATTACATTTTTTCCATGTAATGCCAAGTAATGTGTAATGCAGCATTTTTGCATTGCTCATTACAGTAATGTAATGATTACTTTTCATAAAAAGTCATGTAATGGGCATTACTTTACATTACATTTCAATTACTTTTTCTTGTTTTCTTTCAAACATTTTTCTCATTATTCCCTAAATTTGTATCCATAATCATAATTTTTTTTGTATTTAAGCATATTTGAGCAGGAACTCATAAGATTTAGTATATTTACTGGTATTAAAAAGTATTCAGAGAAATAGTATTGACCTTATGGCCCATGGTATTTGACTTTTAAGGGATTAAATGTCATGTTCAGATAGAATATATTGCCTTTGGCAAGTGTGAGTAAATTAGAGTGAACTTCTTTAAGTTATGAAATTGTTTCATTATATAAGTTCAGCCTTGCATTGTGAACATGGAAAATATCTTAAGCCAATTTGAATTACCAAAGGACACACAAGGAAACTTCAAAGAAAAGTGTAGACATTGTCCAGCTTTCATATCTGTCAGCTTGAAAATAACATCTAACTTCAAGACACATATTAAGGTAAGTAAAAATATGAAAATTTTAATAAATTGTTATGTACTCATTTGTCTGCTATGTCTGTTTTATTGTAGGGTAATTATCAATAACTGAGAAAATAAAACACACTAGTATTATGCAGATATTAGATAAATTTGACTTGAACTTTATGATACATTTGTTTATAAATTTCATGTACCCTTCTTAAAACAGAGTGGTCTTGATGAAAGGAGTAAAAAAAAAAGAAAACATTAATTTTAACATTCAAACATGAAAAAAGTTTTTGGGTAGTTTTGAAATGTATACATGATTTACAGGAAAAAAACATACAAAACAAACAACAACAAAAAACCAAAAAAAATAGAAAGAAGAAAATACAACAAAAAAACAAAATATTTTTGAAAGTAGAATATTTGTAGAATAAAGCTAATATTTTTCAATTTTATCTTTTTCACTTTTCAAATGAATAATATATTTAATTATTTGAAAAAAAAGTTAATTATTCAACATGTTAAGTATAATTATGATAGATAATTATCAGATTCAAACAAAATCAGCTGAGAGTTATTGAATTTTCGATGTAAACTCTGCAACTCAAAATGTCATAGATTGTTGAACAGACCCAAGCTGTCAGAAAAAGTCAAACAATGTAAGCTGAAATGAGCACATATAAAGAGCACTGGACAAAAAAAGCATCAGTTTATGTTCAACCATGGCAAATGCACAGCTGAATGTAAAGTTCCTTACCAACAGAAGAGGGGGCCAGAACTTGGCACTGGATGGGTACATCTACAGAGTTAACCGCAGGGAACCAGACAAAGTATTCTGGAGATACACCATACCAGAATGTTCTGCTACCGTGTCAACAGAGAACAGCATACCTGTTGGATTTGGAAGACAGCAACACAATCACCCAGCGGACCTCACTCAAATAGTTGCAAAGCAAATTATGAACTTAGTGACCGAGCGGTGTGCAAAAGAAGTGAAACCAATACCATCCATCTACTCAGAAGAATGCAACACGCTACGGGACAACGAATGGGACAATACCAGCAGAGAAGTAGTTGAATACTTACCCACATTCAACTCCGCGAAATCATCTTTATACAGATCAAGCCGTAAACAGACACCACTTCTACCAAGATCCACGACCGACATCGCATTAGAAGGAAAATGAACACAGACAGCAACTGGGGATAGCTTTTTACTCTTCGATGACAATCACCCAACAAGACGCATCATAACATTTGCCACTACTGAGAACTTGAGGGACCTAGCGAATGCAGACATTTTCTTCTGTGATGGTACTTTTTACACCTGTTCAAACCTGTTCTACCTCCCTGGAAAGAGTCAAGCCACCTACACCAGATTCTTCACTTTCTTCAAAGACAAGATTGCGGACTCGGGTTTAGTATTTTCAAAAAAAGTGCTATGGCAGACTTCGAGACAGAAGTTCACAACTCCACCAGAGAGGTTTTTTTTCTGACATCAACACCAAGGGATGTTTTTTTCCACTTCACCGAGAGTATATGGAGAAAAGCACAGGCAACAGGACTTCAAATACCATACCATACAGACACAACGACGACGTCAAGACTTTGGTTCATCGAGCAGCAATTCTACCGCTTATACCTCTTGCATCAGTTGAAGACGTTTGGTTTTAGGCCCTAGAAGACCGAGACAATGCAGACATCACTCAGTTAACTCAACCCTTTACTGACTATATATGTTACTGATCAATGGGTAGAAGGAGACAGATCTTTATGGAATCATTATGGAACCGAGGGACCACGCACTACCAACAGCATTGACGGATGGCACAGCAAACTTAAGAAGATGACACAACACGCCCACCCAAATATCTACACTGCAATACAACTTTTCAAAGACATCCAGAACAGCATTGAAATTGCAAAGATCCAGAGAGCAGTTGGTGGTACCATTCGACCACGGGCCAAGAAATACTTGAACATTGATCGCCGACTCACAACACTCAAGACAGATACCAGACTGGTGTGATCGACCTGATTACTTATGCAGACTCAGCTTCCCAGTTACTCCACTTAGGATGATTCTGTGCTTTATTTCTATGTAGATGTTATTATCCTATAGACTTTTGCATAATTGTAATAGTTTATTGATTTGAAATGTGTTTCTATGTTTAGATCTACATCTACAACTATGGTGTTGACTTGAAAAAGGTCGTTGACCTATCACTCGAGATATATGTAATGTGTAAAACCTTTATAGTATCAAGTTTCATTCCAGTACAGTGCTATTTCTTTTATAAATGTTGATAAAAAAATTCATATTAGTGCTGTCTTCATATATGTTTGTTGAAATTTAATGACTTATATAACATGTTAAAGTTGTTTGTATTTCATTTTAATTCATACTTTGCTGAATTAAGAGATATATCTGCAATATATTGTTGTATTATTTATTTAATTCAAATAAATATATCATATAACTATCCCAAGTTTTTTCTATTTATAAATGAGAATACATACATGATTAATTGGGTGGACAGGTAAATTACAGGTATACATTCAATTTTCCCACCCCTTAGAAGGCCCCCTAATCCCCTTTCTTAATTAGGTGTTGTTTTATTCGAGTAGGCGTTCGGGGAATAAACCACATATTTATTGTTCAAATTCAAATTCTTTATTATGCCTCAGACACTTCAGTGTACAAGAGGACGTAAACATGAAACATATACATACAACTGATGGCAGACAGATTAATATACACATTAATATACATATAATAATCAAGTAGACATTCAATATACATAAAAATGACGATACAGGTAAATTGACAATCAATATTTACATTACATATAATAGTCGAGTAGACCTTTCACGTAGATATCCAAGTGTAAATTGACTCACAATATTAACAGTACATATAATTACAAATCATAACGTGTTTTTAGTAGGATTACATCAAAGAGTAAGTATTTTAGATTTACAAAAGTCTACTAACGTGTTTTAAAAATATAGAGTTTTTTGTATAATTGTACATGACAGATTGATAGCATACCCTTCATTTTATTTTCATTCGAATTTTTTATATAATATTGTGGTATATATTTATCTCGAAGATTTTTTATATTTGTGTTATTACAAGTAAATAGAAAGTGAAATTCATCCCCCAAACCATTTCTACAGAGATTACAAATTCTATCTTGTTTAGGCACTCTTGACCATCTACCTGTTTCCATTGGAAATTTAAAATTAGAACACCTTAGTTTTGATAACTGAATTCTGTCACAGTATTGAGATTTAATAAATAGGATTCAAGTTGAAACTCTTCTTTGAATAGTGAATAAAATTCTCCCCTGGAAGTATTATTTATTTGTGAAAACCAATTTTGTATAAATTGATCATTTTATTTTTGTCTGACTATTGATTTTAATAATAATATATTTATAGGTATCTGGTCGTTCCAAATCAAACTTAAACCACAATCATCCAATATAGATTTCGTATATGATATCTTTAACATAAGTTTATACATAATGTGTGACAATTTATTTGAATCCGTGAGTAAACTATTCCAAAGCAAAATAATTTTTTGTTTCACAATAGTTTCCAGTGGAAATCGTCCTAGGTCTCCGTACACTAAGGAGTTTGGAGTACTATTACGAACTTTAAGAATACTTTTACAGAATTGAAGATGCGCTCTTTCAATTGAATTTTTATTTTCGAATCCCCAGATTTCCGATGCATATAATAACACTGGTGCTACTAACGAGTGAAAAAGCTTCAACTGTAAATCTAATGGAATACTGATATTCTTAATATTTTTATGTAGGGCATACATCGATTTTTGTGCTTGTTGTAATAGTTTTTTCTTTGCGGTACAGAAGTTTCCATTATAATTAAAAACAATTCCTAGGTATGAGTAAGAATCTTGAATATCTATAATTTTGTCCTAAATCTTAAAAGCATAATTGTTTTTAACTTTGTTTTTACTAAAAAATAACTATCTTGGTTTTACTTGTGTTTACTTTAAGCTTCCAAATGTCACAATATTCCTCAAAACAAGTGAGTGTCGCTGTAGCCCCTATGCAGATTCAGACAGTAGCACGGTGTCATCAGCATAAAGAATAATAAACAACTTTATGTATACAAGTAAAGATTCTTGACATACATTTGAAATGTTCTCTAAACTGTCTATATTGTTTTCTGTAAAAATGTCTTCCAAATCATTTAAGAAGAGGGAAAATAAAAATGGTTAAAGATTTTCTCTCGGTTTTACTCCCACATCACTGTTAAAAAATGAATACTCTTTTCCCTGCTTAATACATGTCTTGATATTTTTATACATATTATAAATTAGTGTAACAAATTTTCCTTTTATGTTAGATTTTTGCAACTTTTGCCACAGTCCCGCTCGCCATACCGTGTCAAATGCACGTTTAAAGTCTACAAATGTACAAAATAATGTATTACCCATAGAAAAATAAATAGAAATCAAAGCATGTAATACAAAAATGCTGGTAGAAAAGCCTCTACGAAAATCTGCCTGAGACTTCGAAATTAACTCAATGTAATCTGAATAATTATTTAGTCTATTATTTAATACAGAAGAACATGTTTTATTTAAACACAGTTCAATGTAATACCTCTATACATAAATGTACATCTCAGGATCCATTCTAGATCCTTTGTTTTTTTAAATTGTAACCATTATACCTTTATTCCAATTTTCTGGTATAATTCCAGAATTCAATATAATATTAAAAAGTTTGATATAAATAGGCATCAAAGTATCTAGTGTGTTTTTAATATATTCATTTAATATTTCATCATTATCTAATGACTTGCCATTTTTCAAATTGCTAACGGCATCTTTTATTTTTTTTTCCGTTATAGGGCCATTTAAAAATACTTCAACGTCATCTGACACATCATGGGAATCAAGATCAGGTTCTAATTCGTTTTCACACATGTCATTTTCATTTAACCCTATTGAAATGGTCGTATAATGTTTGCAGTGATATATCATCGGTATTATTTTTCTTTTTTCCATTAAGTAGTGGAGAATACACTCCAACTGTAGATTCTTAAAAATAATTAACGAGACCCGTCAGGGTCGAGTTGATTATTTTTTAAGAATCTACAAGTTAGAGTGTATTCTCTCACATAATACATTTCTATCTGCAACAGTCTGTTCATTTTATATTTTTACCTGTTTAATGTTCAGAAAGCTAAATAAGCCACAATTAACAAAAAATAAACAACAAAATTTTATCGGCATCCGTGCTTTCGATTCTCGTTTATATTTATATATTTCAAGTGAATAGAATCGTTTATATTTAGATATTTCAAGGTCTTTCAAGTGTTCCAAATATTCACCTGTGGTCTGTCTGATTTTTTAAGTTGTGGTCGGTTCGTTGGTTGTTCTTGTATTGCGAGAATACTCGTCAGTTCTGAACATAAATTGTGTCAGAACTCAAATATTTTGTATCGCGTCTTGTATATATTGATATTGATCAATTGCTTTTTTAAGCAAATTGTTGATATTTTTTTTAACAAAGCTTACTATCAAGAGTTAAATATACTTTATTAATGTGGTCAACTTAGCCGTGTGGTAAGATGGAAGTTTGGAAAGTCGAAGTAGACTTTAAAAAGCTCAGCAGTGGTTCGAGACACGAGAGTCCCAAAATAAGTAAAACACGTTTTTAAGCCTAAAATAGTAAAAGGTTAAAGTTCATATATTCAAGAACAAAAGAATGAACTGTAGATTCTTAAAAATAATCCACTGTTCGAACAATAGTGTGACGTCAGAGAAATGTATTAATAAGGTTTAACGTTTTCCAAAGTTCTTTCGGATTTTTTTCCGACAAATTACGCAAGTCATTTGCTGCTTTATGTTGGTAATCAGCGAATGTCTTATTTAATACGGTTTTGTATTCCTTGCTAGCTAATCTCATTTGTTTTCTGTTTTCATCATTATTTAAAAAACTATATCTCTTGCGCGTCTTGTGAAATTTTTTTCTCCTTAAAGCACATTTTCGATTGAACCACGGTTTCAATTTTTCTTGTTTATAAATAATATTTCTTCCGGTTTTCGATATTGCCAAATATTTCTTTGGTGAAATTATCCGTATTTTTTTGTACCGCGTTATCAATATCTCTTTGTCTAATATTAACACGTGAAGACAAATCATCTAAATCGGCCAATACATTTAAAAGTACACCGTCATAATCACTGTGAATATAGTTTGCATACTCTAATTTCTTTTCAGAATTCCATTTAACAAATAATCGATCACGTGTGTCGTTATTTATAATTTCATCTGTGTTTACTTGAGCCTCGCGGGACTGAAGCGAAAATTGCAGTAACAATAAAAAATAACAATATCTTTGTTTATGTAACAGTAAAAATAAACATAACTTTGGTTGACATCAAATTATTTTAATCCCCATCTTAATATGTATGATTTAATATGAATTAATTAATAGTTAATACATCTTAGTCTACATTTTATTCATCTAAGTGAAAATATATATGCAGATTTGTGAATAGAATTATAAAAGATTTTTTTTTTATCTTTTCAGAGGACTGAACAGCTTAAAGCCACTGTTCAGTCCCTTGAACCTCAAGATGTATTCTCAAAGAACACTGCCGGTGAAATTTCTCCTGCATCAAAAAGGTTCAAAATGGATTTCTTTAGCTTCATGCCATCTCCTAGTAGTAGTAGTAGTAGTAGTAGGAATAGGCATAATTCTAGAGTGTCAGAAGTAGATAAGATACATATCTCTCAGAGTCTTGTATAGAAATGACTGTGAACCCATTGGATTTCTGGAGAATGAACTCAGCAAGATTTCCGTTATTAACCAATGCAGCAAGAAAATACCTAGCTACACCTGCTACATCAGCTCCTGTTGAAAGATTATTCAGTATTGCAGGGAAAATTTTCAGACCAGATAGATGTCATCTTACAGACACTACTTTTGGAACACCGCTACTTATTAAATGCAACAATTGAACATTTAAACAGCATTGTGAACAGTGATGGTGATATCAAATTGTATTTAACTTTTTGTTGTATTGAATGTGTATATATATACATAAATTGTTGTTTAAAATTGAATTAAGTTTTTTTCCTAATTTCCAAAACAAAGCACAAAGTAATGTGTAATGTAATGCTTTACTTTAGTAAAGTAACTGTAATGTAATGCATTACATGATGAAAAAAAATGAAATTGCAACTGTAATTGTAATGGAGGAAAAACAAAGTAATTGTAATGTAATGCATTACTTTGCAATGTAATTGACCCCAAGCTAGACTCTAGACTGCTGAGGGCTAGACTGATTTAATCTATTCTATCCCTGAAGGAAAACGTCTAGACCTGTATCTGCTAGATGGGTTTGGGGGCATGCCCCCTCCCCCCCAATGGAAATTTTTAATAATTACATGCAAATTCCTGCATTCTGAGTATGTTTTGAATGTATGAGATGTGAAAATTTTGTGTAAAAAAAGTGTATTTTTTTTGTCTCAAAGATTGAAAAATGTTAATAAAAGGCAAATATTTAAATAATTTTGTTTTATTCTGAATTTTTATTTGTCCTCAGGTTCTAGTTAATAATTGTATTAATCTAAGGTGTCTTTTTTGAAATTATCGGTGCCTTTAACAAATTTACGTCTGGGTCGTTTTTCCCAAATTTTTACACCAGTCACAGGATATCAGCTGACTTTCTCCGTCAAAATGTAGCCATTTGTACATTTCAGGCCAGTGAGGTTGAAATGTTCTCTTCCTTTTTGTGGCATCGTATGCCTTTTACTTTTACGGGTGTCAACTTTCCGTTTAGACTCCGGTTTTGAAACTCCCGGAAGAATGTCCATATATTTTTTAATTGAAAAAGTAACCTTGAACTTGTGATCATAGTCATATAAGTTCTTACATATAGCGGAGAAAGCGGAGTATTTTATTTCAGGTGCCGACATGACCAAGGATTTTACATAAGATAGAAAACGATGTCCGCGCGGAACACAATTTCTGGAAATTGATAGTCGTAAATCACCTAGACACGGTCTACGATTAAGCAACTTGGCCTAGACCGAGTGCAATTCTTCTAGCCTCGGGCTATCGGACCTACAGTAATTTCGAACCCTGATATATGTAGGTTCCAGCTAGCCATTGTTAAAGATAATAACATTGGTATCAATAAAGAGTTTCTCTTGTAAAAGTTGAGAACTCTTTAGCTCGCCAGAATCTAAGAACGAGGTGAGGTACAGTCAAACATGTACATAAATGCCACTCAAGGAAATTTGAAAATGTGCACTTTTTGGGCAGTTGCCCTCTATGTATTATACAGATTAAGATTATATGGACTATTCATTAGTGAGAAAAATAAGAAATAAGGCTGCCCTTCATAGACAGTGCTTTGTTAATAGAGGTGTCCTCTAAGGCAAGAGGTCGTCATGCTTGAGATGGTAGTTGAATTTACAACTACCTGTGTAATCTGTGCCTATTACCACAAATGTTGTGAGTTCGAAGTGGCGTTAAACACCATAAACCTAACCCTAGCACCCTTTAAGGCAGGTTTGACTGTATTTGTACACAATGCCTCCTCAGAAGCAAAGGATGAATACGATAATAGAAGTGAAATACTGTTTAAAAGTGGCATTAAAACTTATACGAGTGAAATACTGTTTAAAAGTGGCATTAAATGTTAGACAAGTGAAATATTGTTTAAAAGTGGCATTAAAAATTATATATATGTAATACTGTTTAAAAGTGGCATTAAAATTTATACAAGTGAAATACTGTTTAAAAGTGGTATTAAACACGAAATAAGTGAAATGTTGCTGAAAAGTGGCATTAAAAATTATGCAAGTAAAATAATGTTTAAAAGTGGCATAACAAATTATACAGGTGAAATACTATTTAAAAGTGACATTAAGCACGAAATAAGTGACATATTGCTTAAAAGTGGCACTAAAGACGAATTTAGTGAAATATTGGTTAAAAATGGCAATAAAACGTATACAAGTGAAATACTGTTTAAAAGTGGCATTGAAAATTATACAAATGAAATATTGTTTAAAAATGGCATGAAAAATTATACAAGTGAAATACTGTTTAAAAGGGGCACAACAAATTATACAACTGAAATACTATTTAAAAGTGGCATTAAGCATGATATAAGTGAAATATTGTTTAAAGTGGCATTAAAGACAAACCAAGTGAAATATTGTTCACAAGTGGCAATTAAGCTTATACTAGTGAAATATTGTTTAAAAGTGGCATTAAAAATTATATAAGTAAAATATTGTTTAACAGTAGCATTAAACATGATACAAGTGAAATACTGTTTAAAAGTGGCATTAAGAATTATAAAAGTGAAATACTGTTTAAAAGTGGCATTAAACATGATATCAGTGAAATATTGTTTAAAAGTGGCACTAAACATGATATACGTGAAATATTGTTTAAAAGTGGCTTTAAAGACAAACCAAGTGAAATATTGTTTAAAAGTGGCAATAAAACTTATACAAGTGAAATACTATTTAAAAGTGGCATTAAGAATTATACAAGTGAAATATTGTTTAAGAGTGGCATTAAACATGATACAAGTGAAAGATTGTTTAAAAGTGGCATTAAAGACAAACCAAGTGAAATATTATTTAAAAGTGGCAATGAAACTTATACAAGTGAAATACTGTTAACAAGTGGCATTAAACACAAAATAGGTGAAATACTGTTTAAAAGTGGCAATACAACTTATCCAAGTGAAATATTTTCCAAATATGTGCAGCAATATACCAGCTTCTCCTGCATATCACTACAAAGTCAAGAAAGTCTGAACGGACCAGTTTTTGTGCTAGAAAGTCTGAACAGAGTCTGAAAATTACTCAAAATTGCTGAAAATTCTGAGCAGAGTCTGAACATTACTTAAAAGTCTGAACAGAGTCTGAAAATTACTTAAAAGTCTGAACAGAGTCTGAACATTACTCAAAATTGCTGAAAAGTCTGAACAGAGTCTGAACA
>MJUT01024044.1:32932-60689 GCA_002080005.1 Gigantidas platifrons
AAATTATATAAGTAAAATATTGTTTGGAAGAAGCATGATACAAGTGAAATACTGTTTAAAAGTGGCATTACGAATTATAAAAGTAAAATACTGTTTAAAAGCGGCATTACACATGATATCAGTGAAATATTGTTTAAAAGTGGCTTTAAAGACAAACTAAGTGAAATATTGTTTAAAAGTGGCAATAAAACTTATACAAGTGATATACTGTTTAAAAGTGGCACTAAGAATTATACAAGTGAAATATTGTTTAAAAGTGGCAATGAAGCTTATACAAGTGAAATACTGTTAACAAGAGGCATTAAACACAAAATATGTGAAATAGTGTTCAAAAGTGGCAATACAACTTATCCAAGTGAAATATTGTTTTAAAGTGGCAATCAAAATTATATAAGTAAAATATTGTTTAGAAGTAGTATTAAACATGATTCAAGTGAAATACTGTTTAAAAGTGGCATTAAGAATTATAAAAGTGAAATACTGTTTAAAATTGGCATTAAAGATGATATCAGTGAAATATTGTTTAGAAGTGGCTTTAAAGACAAGCTAAGTGAAATATTGTTTAAAAGTGGCAATAAAACTTATACAAGTGAAATACTGTTTAAAAGTGGCATTAAGCATGATATAAGTGAAAGATTGTTGAAAAGTGGCATTAAAAATTATACAGGTGAAAAACTGTTTAAAAGTGGCATTAAGCATGATATAAGTGAAAGATTGTTGAAAAGTGGCATTAAACATGATATATGTGAAAGATTGATGAAAAGTGGCATTAAACATGATATAAGTGAAAGATTTTTTAAAAGTGGCATTAACAATTATACAAATAAAATAATGTTTAAAAGTGGCATCAAACACGAAATAGGTGAAATATTGTTTAAAAATGGCATTCAAACTTAAACAAGTGAAATAATGTTTAAAAGTGGCATTAAACATGAAATAAGTGAAATATTGTTTAAAAGTGGCATTCAAAATTATACAAGTGAAATATTGTTTAAAAGTGGCATTAAACACGAAATAAGTGAAATATTGTTTAAAAGTGGCATTAAAATTTATACAAGTGAAATATTGTTTAAAATGTGGAATTAAGAATTATACAAATGAAATACTGTTTAAAAGTGGCATTAAACACGAAATAAGTGAAATACTGTTTGAAAATGGCATTAAAAACAAACCAAGTGAAATATTGTTTAAAAGTGGCATTTAAGCTTATACTAGTTAAATATTGTTTAAAAGTGGCATTACAAATTATATAAGTAAAATATTGTTTGGAAGAAGCATGATACAAGTGAAATACTGTTTAAAAGTGGCATTACGAATTATAAAAGTGAAATACTGTTTAAAAGCGGCATTAAACATGATATCAGTGAAATATTGTTTAAAAGTGGCTTTAAAGACAAACTAAGTGAACTATTGTTTAAAAGTGGCAATACAACTTATACAAGTGAAATACTGTTTAAATGTGGCATTAAGAATTATACAAGTGAAATACTGTTTAAAAGTGGCATTAAACATGATATAAGTGAAAGATTGTTGAAAAGTGGCATTACACATGATATTAGTGAAAGATTGTTGAAAAGTGGCATTAAACATGATATAAGTGAAATACTGTTTAAAAGGGGCATTAAACATGATATAATTGAAATACTGTTTAAAAGTGGCATTAAACATGATATTAGTGAAAGATTGTTGAAAAGTGGCATTAAACATGATATAAGTGAAATACTGTTTAAAAGGGGCATTAAACATGATATAAGTGAAAGATTGTTTAAAAGTGGCATTACAAATTATACAGGTGTGTGAAATACTGTTTAAAAGTGGCTTTAAACATGATATAAGTGAAAGATTGTTGAAAAGTGGCATTAAACATGATATAAGTGAAAGATTGTTGAAAAGTGGCATTAAAGATGATATAAGTGAAATATTATTTAAAAGCGGCATTAATGACATACCAAGTGAATACTGTTTTAAAGTGGCATTAAACATGATGTAAGTGAAAGATTTTTTAAAAGTGGCATTAAAAATTATACAAGTAAAATATTGTTTAAAAGTGGCATTAAACACGAAATAAGTTAAATATTGTTTAAAAGTGGCATTAAAAATTATACAAGTGAAATATTGTTTTAAAGTGGCATTAAGCATGATATAAGTGAAATATTGTTTAAAGTGGCATTAAAGACAAACCAAGTGCAATATTGTTTAAAAGTGGCAATTAAGCTTATACTAGTGAAATATTGTTTAAAAGTGGCATTAAAAATTATATAAGTAAAATATTGTTTAGAAGTAGCATTAAACATGATACAAGTGAAATACTGTTTAAAAGTGGCATTAAGAATTAAAAAAGTGAAACACTGTTTAAAAGTGGCATTAAACATGATATCAGTGAAATATTGTTTAATTGTTTAAAAGTGGCATTAAACATGATATAAGTGAAATATTGTTTAAAAGTGGCTTTAAAGACAACCTAAGTGAAATATTGTTTAAAAGTGGCAATAAAACTTATACAAGGGAAATACTGTTTAAATGTGGCATTAAGACTTATACAAGTGAAATATTGTTTAAAAGTGGCATTAAACATGATACAAGTGAAAGAGTGTTTAAAAGTGGCATTAAAGACAAACCAAGTGAAATATTATTTAAAAGTGGCAATGAAACTTATACAAGTGAAATACTGTTAACAAGTGGCATTAAATACAAAATAGGTGAAATACTGTTAACAAGTAGCATTAAACACAAAATATGTGAAATACTCTTTAAAAGTGGCAATACAACTTATCCAAGGGAAATATTTTCCAAATATGTGCAGCTATATACCAGCTTCTCCTGCATATGGTGTTGACATCTCTAAATTGATTCGTTATGCAAGGGCCAGTAGCAATTATTCTCATTTCTTGAAACGCCATCTTTATCTGAAAAACAAGCTACTGGACCAGGGCTATAAAAAGATTCGCCTTATTCGATCTCTTAAAAAGTTTATATTCCGATACCAAGATCTTGTCGAAATATATTCTGTCTCTTCAGAGACGATGGTGAACGATGGATTTTCATATGGTGAAAATATATAAAGATAAGGATTTAGTATACATGGTGTAAGCGGGGAGTCAAGTACAATGTCAAAGATATTTTTCTGAATGTGAGACGTAAAATGTTTTTGACATTTACTTTCGTAATTAAAATACTTAAAAGGACTCATAGTTATTGATGGATATGGTTCACGATAAATATTCTACCCTCCTAACTGAATTTAATACTGCGTTGACTACTATTTTACCTATTTTGTTCCAGTATTGTTATAAATTGTTTAAAAGTGGCTTTAAAAATTATACAAGTAAAATATTGTTTAAAAGTGGCATTAAACATGATATAAGTGAAATATTTGTTAAAAGTGGCATTACAAATTATACAGGTGAAATATTGTTTAAAAGGGCATTAAGAATTATACAAATGAAATACTGTTTAAAAGTGGCATTAAACACGAAATAAGTGAAATACTGTTTAAAAATGGCGTTAAAACTTATACAAGTGAAATATTGTTTTAAAGTGGCATTAAAAATTATACAAGTAAAATATTGTTTAAAAGTGGCATTAATCATGATATAAGTGAAAAACTGTTTAAAAGTTGCATTAAACATGATATACTACTTAAAAGTGGCATTAGATACGATATGAGTGAAATACTGTTTAAAAGTGGTGTTAAACACTGGTAATCCTATCCATCATATATACACATCTGTATATATAATTCTTTTTTTGTAGTTAAAGAGGAATTGGAGAAAATAGGAAATATTGCATTCTTTGTGTTTGTGCTTAGTTCACATGGTGAAGAAAAAGAAGAAAAACTCCCAAGGACAGATGAACAGGGAACATTTCAACATTATTTTTTCACCAAGGGTGGCCAGTGCAGTACCCAAGACTTAATGAACAAGATAGCCAACATAGAAAAACTTGATAGCAAATTGAAAATATTCGTTATCCAGGTAAATTGTATTTGTTTTTCATTATTTTCAAAACAGAAATTAAATCAGTTATGGTTGACTGTCAACAATTTGTGAATTCAAGATACCCCTTTTTATCTAACATTATGTACGTTTTCCTTTGAAATTAACGAAAGTCGCCTGTCTGAAACAAGATGTTGTATTACTACACTGTGGTGATAAAAGACTGGCGCAATGTTGCACGGGACATTCTCTACCGAACTACTTTGTCATGACGTCATATCATTGGAATGTACAACAAAACACAGTAATGTCACATTGGTAAATGAACGGCAAAAATAACGTGACGTCATGCACAAAATGTAGTCTACCTCAGAGTATTGTACAACTTTTAATTCAATCACTCTTAATTTTTTTTAAATTTGTTTTTATTGAAATGTTAGAGAAACTTATTCCATACATTGTGTGTTGGTACAAGACTTTATATCAGGTCTTGCCTGTTGCAGGAACTAACCGCATCACACTCGTTGCTACCGCGACTCGTAGTGATACTAGTTCACACAACAGGCTTGACTTGATACAAAGTCTTATACCAACACACTATGTATGTAATTGGTATGTATCGGGTTAAATTACATACCCCTTTGGCCAAGGTCATAAAAAATTATTGCATTTATTAACAAATCCTTTATTTATCCCTGTTTTTAGGCATGTAGAAGTCGAGCTGTGGCCAAAGACGAAAATAAAGATCTTGGGTTAGAAATTGAAATAGAAATAGAAACTGGAAAATATATTGATTTGCTTGAGGATGAGAAGAAGGACAAACCAAATGACGAAAGACAAAATTATGATTTAGATCTTCCTGATGCAATAGGTGAATGGACTGAATATGATGAGATTAATTTGGACATAACTAACTTGCCTCCTTTTGAAGAAGTTCCTCACTGTGATGATTGTGTTGTCATGTTTGCCTCCATGTCTGGTAAGTGTTTTTATGTGTTGTCATGTTTGCCTCCATGTCTGGTAAGTGTTTTTATGTGTTGTCATGTTTGCCTCCATGTCTGGTAAGTGTTTATATGCATTGTCATGTTTGCCTCTATGTCTGGTAAGTGTTTATATTTTGTATGTTAGGCGAGAGGGTCATATAGCTTTAGAATGTCAGAAATTTGGCCATCCACAAATTTTAGAAGGCACAACATTTCCATAAATATAATTCTTTCTTGTCATTTCCCTTCGTATGTCTTGCATTCCGTTTGCATTCAATAGCTTAAGCTTCCCTTAAGCAAATCATTTGAAATTTATACACAAGGTTAAGGACCAATAAATGCAGACCAAGTTATTAGTTGTTGATATGAAATCATTAATAAAAAGATGCCAGTTTCACATATGTGAAGGCATATATTCCCATTTATCTTTATGAATGGGCTGAACCATATGGACTGATTCAATACATCATTTTTATCACTGTTTTTGTTGTTTGTTTGATGGTGTTGAACACCACTTTCAACAATATTTCAGTTATATCGTGGCGGTCAGTTTTATTGGTGGAGGAAACCAGAGAACCCGAAGAAAATCACGGACCTGTCGCAAGTCACTGACAAACTGTATCACATAATATTGTATACCTTGCCCTGATTGAGATTCCAACTCACAACGTCAGTGGTGAAAGGCACTGATTGCATAGGTAGTTGTAAATCCAACTACCATACGATCACGGTCACGACGTCCCCCATTTTTATCACAAATATCAGTAACCATTGATTTGAGTTCTGTAAAATTACAAAATACATCTTTCCAGAATGGATTTAACTTTCCTGCCAGTACTTCCAAACCTTTTTAGCTCACCTAGCCAAAGGCCATGTGAGCTTTTGCCCTCATGTTTCGTCCGTCGTCCGTCGTCTGTCGTAAACTTTTCACATTTTAATCTTCTCCTCAGAAACCACCGAGCCAATTTAGACCCCTTCCAGAATTGTGTCCGGTGATCCCAACTTCCAACCAAGACGGCCGCCAAGATCAAAATAGAAAAAGGGGGGATGACATTTTTATTGTCCATTGCTGCTTTAGTATCAGTTAAAATGAGCTAAAATTTTAACTGCAGCTACATGGCAAGGGGTAGTTTAGCATATATTCCGGGTTATTCTGTGAAATTTTTCTTTCAGCCGATTTATACCGATTATGCAAATTAGGCATATTTTGATAAAAGATCACATTTAAATCTTCTCCTCTGAACCAAATTAAACCAAATCTGGAAGGGATGGTCCCTGGGTGGGTTCCTTTCAAAATTGTGTCCGACAGCCCCGCCCTCCACTCAAGATGGCTGCTGTTGCTAAAAATATAAATGTCTTCAAATGTCCATTGCTGCTTTAGTATAAGTCAAAATGAGCTCAAATTTTAACTGCAGCTACATGGCAAGGGGTAGTTTAACATATATTCCGTTGTTAGCTCACCTGGCCTTTAGGCCATGTCAGCTATTTCCATTACTTTTCGTCCGTCGTCCGTCCGTCAACATTTCACATTTTAATCTTCTCTTCAGAAACCACTGGGCCAATTGCAACCACACTTTGGTGGAATGGTCCATGGATGGCCCCCATCCAAAATTGTGTCCGGTGATCCCGATTTCTAACCAAGATGGCCGCCAAGCTAAAAATAGAAAAAAGGGGAATGAAATTAAAAAAAAATCTTCGCCTCTGAAACTACTGAGCCAATATCAACCAAACTTTGCTGAAATGATCCTTGGGTGGTCCCCTTCCAAAAATATGTCCGGCGGTTCGGCCCTTCGACCAAGATGGCACCCACAGCCGAACTTAGCTTAACATAGGACACTATGAGAAATTCACATAAAAACATCTTGTCTGGAACCAGTAGCTCAATTAGAACCAAACTTTGGTGGAATAGTCATTGGATGGGCCTCTTCCAAAATTGTGTCCGGCAGTCGCGATCTCCCACCAAGATGGCCGCCATAGTGCAGTTGCGTTGTTATTGAAAGCAGCTTTGATCCATGTGAGCGAATACAGGCTCCTGGGAGCCTCTGGATATTAGCTCACCTGGCCCAAAGGGCCATGTGAGGTATTGCCATCACTTGGCGTCCGTCGTCCGTCGTCTGTCCGTTTACTTTTTCACATTTGAATCTTCTCCTCTGAAACAACTTGGCCAAATGGAACCAAACTTGACAGAAAGCATCTATGTAAGGTCCTCTATAAAGTGTCTTCATTTCGTCCCGTTCTTACAAAAAATATGGCCGACAAGGAAAATTATTGTTTCTGATTGGCTACTGGTAACAAAATCTTCTCCTCTGAAACTGCTTGGCCAAATGGAGCCAAACTTGGCAGGAAGCATCTATGTAAGGTCTTCTATAAAGTGTCTTTGTTTCGTTCCGTTTGGCCAACAAATATGGCTGCCGAGAGCAATTCTTGTTACAGTTCAGTGACTTCGTCAAATTTGCGTCACATTTTCATCCGCAGGTCTGTTTCTCAATTACTGTTAGAGATAGATCATCTTTATTTGTTCTATTTAAAATATACTATTGTGCGGGATTGAATCATTTCTGTGATATGCAGCTTATGTTTGAATAATGAAATAATAATTGAAATTAAGTTAATCCTATTGTTAAAAAAAAAGCGAAGAAAACAAATGCCATTACAATAAGCATATGAATTTGCAGTCAGCTCCTAAACAATTTAGAACAATATATATGTGTTTGTGTGTTAAAATAAGCCGATTTTTTTTGGCTCTGTCCATCATACCCTACATGAGATAGTGAAACTTCTTCTCAATAATACGTTTATTTTTCTGAGGTTGTTCTATCATGAATCTGTATCTAAAACCTTCTCTTATACTCTTAAATAATCAGAGATTACAAGTTTAAATGTGTTAGATTTGTGCATTTCGGTAAATAGGCCAAGAAATTGGCAAGTTGGTATTCTAATTATCAGAAAAAGGATATCCAATCAATATGAAATGAAATAAAAACAAGAGGTTGAACATATATCATGCTTATTCACAGGTGAACATTTAAAATAGTGTGTCTAACCACTATGTAAAGCTTGAAGTGTTCAAAGTTAACTTTAATTTGAAAAAATGAAAATAAATTAGAATCCCTGCATATCATGGCTAATTTACATGTTCACAGCAGTGTACACTTCTTCCACAATATTTTCAATATTGGAATTATAATCATTAGTTGCTAGCACTGCAATAACCTCTGATAGGGTTTCATCTTGAACGACATCTTCATTGGGAACTTCTTTAAACTGAACTTGTAGAGTACTCGAAGAAGTTTCTGATTTTGTCTTCGGCTTAGTTACATATGAAGGAAAGATGACATGTATCTTTTTATCTTACTTGGATTCAACCACTCCAGCTTCATAAAAACTCGTTCTCCCTATTCATCGCATGATTTTCAAACTTCATTGGCAAGTGCAACATAATTTGGCCTTTTCCCTGTTTTTCAGACATATTTTGTTCAGTTTCACTGTATGTTTTTTCGATCAATTTCTTTACTTGTAAGAATGCTTCTGGAAAATAAAAGTGATATACGATATATACACTACATGTATATGTTATGATACTGAACAACACGATAATAACTATTTACATATATTTATATATACAATGATATTTGTACAGTAACCATCAATCAATACTTTCACAACTGTATTCGATATATCCACAATACAACACTTAGTTCTCCTTCTCATTTCTACCGCCAAAGTTCAACACGTTTTCCTACGACAACTCTCTAACTTCCGGTCTGACTAATTCCTACAACTATACTTGCAACGCACGATAACGTCCCTATATAACACTATTCCCCCCTTAAACAAAAGTTAGTCTGTTTGAGAAAGTACCTAATTCACAAGAAAATAAAGTTATTCAGTCTCGTGATCAATTTCTACAACAAAGTCCTTAAAGCGCACTGGTAATCTTCGGTTTCGTGTAGAGCGTCTAGTTCGTTGGTCTGAGTCCCCTTCTGTAGTATGTTGCTTTTCCTCGTCTTCCTCAATAACTACTTGCTGTACGTTATTATCCAGGTGTTCATTCTGCTCCTGAGCTAAATTGTCTCTTCTAATTTCCGGTGTAGAAGGCGGAGAAAGAGGAAACATTTCATGATGTCTCCATCGGGATAGTTGATCAACAACCTGATCTGAATCGTCATAATCAAGGAAGTAGTCCTCCTGAGCATCTGTACCCCGAGCACGTTTTACAGTAGTATTTCTCGGTTCACTGATCTTGTCCTGTTGAAAGACTGTTGTCCTTGCAGGTCGTCACAAGATCTCACCGTCGCATTTGTACTTTTTCAGTTTGTTGAAATGTACTACCTTCCTATAACGACTCCCTTCCATCTGGATTCTATATACCAGATCAGAAATCCTCTTTTTGACGACAAAAGGACCCTTCCATGGCTTATTTAATTTTGTTGACCTCCCTTTCTTTACCCTTGGGTCAAAGTACCACACTCTTTCACCCTCCTCAAAAGGATGACCCTGTACCTTCCTGTTATAGTAGTCGGACATTGTCTTCTGGGTATTACCTATATTTTTTCTAACCATTTCGTAGATCCGATGGAATCGATCTCACATGTCTGCAACAAACTTATCAGGGATTTCTTCATTTTCCGGTAACTTATACATTACATCAACTGGAAGTCTGAGCTCTCGACCGAACAGTAGGTATGCTGGCGTATATTGTGTTGTCTGATGTTCACTTGTCCTATATGCCATTACCACCTTCTGTAAGTGAAGGTCCCAGTCCTTTTGGTTTTCGTGGACGTATTTGCTCAACATCGACAAAAGTGTCCGGTTAAAACGTTCCACTTGCCCATCAGATTGTGGATGACAACTGGTTGTACGCGTTTTATCAACTCCAAGTAGTTTACATACTTCACTCACGAATTTAGACTCGAATTCAGGCCCTTGGTCACTGTGAATCTGGAAGGGTGCTCCAAAACGTGTGATTGATCGATCCACTAAAATTTCAGCCACAACAACTGCAGTGTGAGACTTCAACGGAAACACTTCCACCCACTTTGTAAAATAATCACCAATGACTATTATGTATTTGTTTCCTTTGTCAGACATTGGTACTTCTAGGATGTCAACTGCAATTTTCTCAAATGGTGCCCCAGAACTATGAGGATGAAGTGGCGCTCTTTGAGTTTTCACTGGATTTTTCCGTGATTCACATATATGACAATTTCTAACATAATTCTCTACGTCCCTTCTCATTTCGAACCAGTAAAATCTATCCCTCACCTTAGAATAAGTTTTAGCGATACCCAAATGGCCTCCTGTAGGCGAGTCGTGCAGTTCATACATCACATCTCTGACTAACTCGTTTGGTAATATCAACTTAGGCTGAACAGTCTCACCATTCTTGTTCGCCCATAAAAGATATAATGTGTCATCTTTTATGGTTAATTGTTCATATTTAGATCACAGGACTTTGACCTGTGGACTCATTTCCTCTATGTATCTCAAGGATGGTCTTTCCTTCTTTTTTACCCAACCAATGACTTCTTGAAGCACTGGATCCTGCCTTTGGAGGCTGCTTATTTCCAAAACTTTGTTTCCATGTTCTATTGTCTGACAGGGCATGTTAACTGGGGTGCTGCCACCTGCTGTCCCCCTGTCAACTGGCCTGTCCGACATCTTGGTTCTATCTCTTGATTCAGCATGCTCCCCGACTGTTATGCCAGATACAACACTCAGGTCACCATCACAGGAAGTATTGTCCCCACACTGGCGGCAAGGGATTCGTGACATCCCATCAGCATTCTGATGTTTCTTCCCTTCTCTGTGTTTGATCTGAAAGTCGAACTCAGACAACTGTGTAATCCACCTTGCTAGTTGGCCCTCATGTTCCTTAATGGAAAACAACCACTGCAAAGCCTTGTGATCAGTTCTTGCCACAAATTTGCTTCCATATAGGTAATGCCGAAATTGTTTAATGAAAAATACTAGAGTCAGCAGTTCCCACCTGGTCGTACAATAATTCCTTTCAGCTTTTGTCAGTGATCTACTTGCATATGCTACATCTCTCTCTGTACCCTCCTGTACTTGCGATAGGACTGCTCCTATAGCATATTCACTTGCATCTATATCGATCAAAAACTGACAGTCTGTTCTTGGAAAGGCAAGAATTGGGGCACTAGTTAAGTGATGCTTTAGTGTTAGGAAAGCATCCTCACAAACTTGGTTCCAACGATATGGAACTTGTTTTTGTGTTAGCTTGTACAATGGAGCTGCAATACCTGCAAACCTGTTGACGAACCTTCTGTAGTATGTCGCAAATCCAAGAAATTGTTGTAACTCAACAGAATTCATAGGAGTTGGTCAGTCCTTCACAGCCTTAACCTTTCTTTCATCTGGTTCCACCCCTTGTTGTGAAATCACATGTCCCAAACAATGGATCTTTGGTTTTAGGAACTGGCATTTGTTTGGTTTCAATTTCAACCCAGCTTCCCTTATCCATGTGAAGACCCCCTCTAGCCTCAATAAATGCTCCTCAAATGTGTCACTAAAAATAATAACATCATCCAAGTACACAAGGCATATTTCCCACTGTAACCCAGCTATGACTGTCTCCATCAGACGTTGGAAAGTACTTGGGGCACCGTTGAATTCATAAAGCCCACAACTTGTTGTGAAGGCACTCTTTTCTTTATCCGAGGGGTCTAATTCAATTTGCCAATATCCACTTATTAGATCAATCGAAGAAAATAGTTTTGCGTTGGCTAAAGTATCCAATGTCTGGTCAATTCGTGGGAGGGGGTAAGCGTCTTTCTTGGTCACTGTGTTCAACTTCCTGTAGTCGATGCAAAATCTAGTGTTACCGTCCTTCTTTGGCACAAGCACTACAGGGGCTGCCCAAGGGCTACAGGAAGGTTGTATTACCCCGTGATCGAGCATGTCTTGCACATGAGTCTTGATTTCATTTTGCTTATGCAATGGAACCCGGCGACACCCTTGTCTAATCGGCTTACTATCTGTCACAATCTGGTGTTTTATAATCGATGTTCTACCCATATCAGATGGACCTGTTGAAAATATATCTGAATATTTCTCAATGACATTAGTAAATTTGGAAATTTGAGATTCTGACAATGAATCATTCTCAACGTTCATCTCCTTAATTAAGTCTTCTGTATTCCATGTTTATGCAACTCATTGTGCCACAAACAGTGCCCTCTTTTCTATTATCTTGGCAAATACTCTGAAATAGTCCAATATTTGTGTTCTTGTACAATGTGAAGGGCTCGTTATCAAAGTTAACGACCCTCAATGGAACAAATAAGTTGTCTGATCTTACTAAAGTTCGGGCAAGCAGAACTGGCTTTCCCTTCAATGATAGTTTTGTCGGTTCAACTAAGCCGGTTAATTTTTGTAGGTCCCTTGATCTGCCTTTGACCTGTAACCGCCCCTCGAATACCATCTCATGACTTGGAGGAATCACTACAGTCTGTGCAACAGTTACTCTGCAGGTTAAATTCCTGTTTTTTGTTTTCAAGGAAACATTTTCTTCCTTCGACTTGAGTAACATTGAATTAAAATATATTATGAGCTCGTTGGCTCTCATGAAGTCAACACCTAAAATACAACTTTGTGCCAAATCCTTGGCTACTAATATAGTCTGTCTTTTTCCCACCCGGCCAACATATATACATAGATCAACTGTGCCCAAAATCGAGATGGGTTCTCCGTTTGCAGACACGATTGACTGATTGCATTTTCCTAATTTCAAATCCATGGGCAAGGTATTGCTGCAACCTGCTGCATACCGCTGTCCATGGGTTTTCGTAGTTCCTGTGCAAACGGTTGTCCATAATTCTTCACTAATAAGGGTATATACACTCCCAGTGTCAACAAGTATTTCTACTAAATTACCTTCAACAGAACCCATGCAAGCTATTGACAATCCTAAGGCCGAGCAATCAAATGACTCTTCTTTCGTAGTTGTATCCTCTCGAGTTTGAGTTCTCCTGGCTGATGTGTGACCCTCCACATCAGCCCCTGTTAGTTTCCCCCTCTTCTGAAATCTGGGCACGACCTACTAAAATGCCCAGTTTTCCCACAATTATAGCATTTCTTGCCAGGTTTTTGTGGACAGTTCCTACTGATATGTCCAACATTATTGCATGTCCAACACCTTGCTTCCGTACCCCCACTTCCTCTGTACCTTGTGTCTTTTGTTCCCCTCCCTCTTTGGTCCTGTCTCGGTTTGCTTCTATACTGACGGTCTTCTCTCATTTCTTTTAACATCTCAGTCATCAGGTCTATTAATTGATCGGATTTGTCACTTTTCTGGGCGACACTGGCACACGTCCCATAATCATCACTAACAGCTGCTGCTACTAATTTTTCAGAATTTTCATTTTTTCCTCTAACATCCCGTTCCACAGCTTCCCACTCAAGTGTCATTCTTATTGCTTCATCCAAACTCTTTGGATTTGTGTGTCTAACTCTCAAAGCAAGCTCAGTTTTATCTAAGGCCCTTAAAAACTGATCCTTAGCAAGTTCATCTCTGACTTTGCTTGTAAGTGAGGGGTATGCCTTGCGGGCCAGGGAACGAATAGCGTTGCCTAGTTCAAGATAGATCTCAGAATCTTTTTTCCGTCTGCCCATGAATTCTGACATGTAAAGGTCAGGTCTTGTTGTAGCATCAAACCGACTTGTTAACTCGTCTTTGAGTTTTTTCCAATCTGTTCTTGTATCTTGAAGGCTTTCCCAGCTGTCCCCTTTAAACGTAAAAATACAAACTTGCACTTAGTTGTATCGTCCCAACCATTCAATTCCGCACAACTTTCGAACTGGAACAACCAATCTCGCCATTCGTCTTCTCCATTATAAATTACTACTGGTCGTTTAAGACCAGCAACTGGGGCTGCCTCAGGTCCATTCGACTCATCCCCCGACATCATCTAAATATATACTTATCTGAGAGAAAAAAATATATATAAGGAAAATGTAAACACAATAAGTAACAGACAGTAAATTATGTATGATTTTATGTCAAATGAAGTAATTATAATTGGGATTCCTAGAGCTACCACCTGTTGCTCTCGGAATAAAATATAAACTTCCTTACCCGACAAAATTATTTATAATGAATCTGATTTATTTATTTTAAGGATACAATATAGCGTTTGAAATCCCAAGTCTCTGTTTCGCTATCACTGTCTAACGGATTGTGTCGTTTCACTACTTTCGTTCTTCTCAGCTTCTGGTGCTGTACAACCCTCGTCAGTAGATGTTCTCTCTAGTTTGTCAGCTATGGTAAATTTGATTTCAGCACGTACTATCTCGATAAACTGATTAAACCATTTATGCTTCAAATCAGAAGTTGCGTGTAAACCGTCATACAATTGTCTGAAATCGGTTTTTACCACCACTCGAAATTTACCACTCTTGTTTTTGCGCTTTGTTTGTCGGCATACAGAATTATGCCATGATACTGTCATACAGCCTTTAATATGTCCTTCTTGTTTATTACAATTTTCGAATTTAAGGAAACTGTTTGACGCATTAATTTCACTATCTATCTTAGTTTGGAAAAAATTAAGAGTCTCCTCACTTTGAGTAGGGAATTTCAGAGCTCCTGAACTCTTACAATAATATTGATAGATTTTAAAACTTAGTGGTGCTACTGTGATAAACCCCACAAGTGTGGAAGGGCATTTAATTTTTATTGCTTGTTTAAATTCTAGCAAGTCCACAAAGACTTCCTTCCCAGTCTTTCCAGAATACTTTAGTTCTTTCTCGTCATGCTGGTTTGTAATAAACTCTGTGAAATCGTTGATACCACACGCAATTTTAATGATAATCGGGAACGTAGCACACAATTTAGCAGTGTCCAATTTCGACAAAACATCTGAGCGTAAACTCGCAACTGTATTCCTTCTTTTTATACATAATTTAACCTTAAAGTCTTCAGGTTGTGCATAAAGTTTTTCGGCATCAAAATTATTGGCCCTGGAGTCGGCAATCAAATAAACAAAAGGCGTTCTCAGCATCAGCGAAGGTATGCCGCTGCCACCACTGTTATGATACTGAACAACACGATAATAACTATTTACATATATTTATATATACAATGATATTTGTACAGTATCCATCAATCAATACTTTCACAACTGTATTCGATATATCCACAATACAACACTTAGTTCTTCTTCTCAATTCTACCGCCAAAGTTCAACACATTTTCCTACGAAAACTCTCTAACTTCCGGTCTGACTACCTAATTCCTACAACAATACTTGCAACGCACGATAACGTCCCTATATAACATATACACGACTTACTTCATAATTTGCATTGGTCAACCTTATTTTTCAGTGTTGGATGTTCATGCTAAGTGATTTCTTAATGAGTTGCTAGTTTCTTTAATTATGCCTTTGTTTTCAAGTAAATCTGTTGACGAAAAAATAAATCCATTCTTTAGCTCACCTGACCCGAAGGGTCATGTGAGCTATTGCCATCACTTGCCGTCCGTCATCTGTCGTACGTCGTAAACTTTTTAAAAAATCTTCTCCTCTGAAACTACCAGACCAATTGGAACCAAACTTTGTCTGAAGCATCACTAAGGTGTCTAGTTTCAAAATTGTGTCCGGTGCAGTCGTGCATCAATCAACATGGCCGCTGTTACTAAAAATAGAAGATATGGTAAAATTGCGCGTTTTTGATAATATCTCAAAAAACGTTAATAATATCAGAAATCTGACATGGGGTAAAAATGATCAGCATGACAAGATCTAACTACCCTGACATTTTGAAGAAAATCTGATTACCCATCTTGGAGTTATTGCCCTTTTTTCATCAAATTTTCAAAATTTAATACTCTTCGTTCTTTATTTCAAAAACTATAAGAGATAGATGGTAAGTTGAAACGGCAAAAATGTGCAGCATGTCAAGGTCTAGCTACCCTGCAATTGTGAAGAAAATCTAGTAACCCATCTTGGAGTTATTCCCCTTTTTTCATCAAATTTTCAAAATTTTAATACTTTTCGTTCTTTATTTCAAAAACTATAAGAGATAGATGTTAAGTGTAAACAGCAATCATGTTCAGTATGTCAAGATCGACCTACGCTGTAATATTGCAGTAAATCTGATTACCCATCTTGGAGTTGTTGCCCTGTTTTCATCAAATTTGTAAAATTTTAATACTTTTCGTCTTATATTTCAAAAACTATAAGAGATAAAGGTTATGTTTAAATTGCAAAACTTTGCAGCATGTCAAGATCTACCTACCCTGCAATTTTGAAGTAAATCTCAATACCCATTTTGGAGTTATTGCCCTTTTTTCATCAAAATGTTCTAAATTTTAATACTTTCATCTTATATCTCAAAAACTATTAGAGATAGAGGGAAAGTTTAAACTGCAAAAATGTTCAGCATATCAAGATCTACAAAATATTTCCCCACAGTTGAAAATGTGTGACAACTGTGTGAAGAGTTTTTCCTGTTGAAATGCATTATTTTGTTGACTCACTGCTTTTGGTTACTCAAATAATCAAAGGTAGGCAACTCTATTACATGATATGAAGTAGCAAAAGCTCAATTTTGAGAATCATTGACATATATATGTTTTTTTACAGCAATTTTGATAACTTACATTAAAGGGGGAACCCCTGCCCAAATTTTTTTGGAGAAGGGGTCTGCAATGACGAGGGCTACGTTTGTTATTTTTTTTACCAAAGTTATCAAGTTTTATTGGCTGATGTTGTTATACCCAGGTGAGCTATACAGGCTCCTGGGAGCCTCTAGTTTAAATTGGCTGCCTTCTGGAGCAGAAAATTTCTTTGGAAATCTAATCTCAACGAGATTAAAACTATACTCAAGCCAAAATATGTAGGGAAGTAGTTACTACATGTTTCCAAGGCTTGCTTTAATTCATTCTATATTTTTCGGAAATGGATATATATCAAATATTACTCCAGATTTCTATGAAAATAATTTTTTTATCCTTGCTCTATACAACAAAATAATTCATCTGTCTCAGTTTCACTAGTCTACATGTACATTTGCACTCAAAATAGGCAATAGGTCTTATTTTTATAAGCTTGAAAAGGCATAATTCAACGGCTGAAATAACATTACAATGTATCCAGAAATGTGTCAATGTGATACAAATGCCCCGGCCTCCTGTAACTTTAAAACCCAAAATTCAAGTTTGACATGGCCTTTATTGTTGATTACAACATAACCAAATTTCAAATCAATAAAGATTCAGTTGAGGTTTGGAAGTTATTGAACAGATATATACATATATTGTACAGTGGGATGGAATTTATTGTTGCACAATAATAATGTAAACCTGTATTTCACAGAACAAACTAAGGGACCAAGCATTCAACTTATATATATGTATAACCAAAATTACAGGGTAGGTCGATCTTGACATACTGAACATGTTTGCTGTTTACACTTAACATCTATCTCTTATAGTTTTTGAAATAAAGAACCAAAAGTATTAAAATTTTGAAAATTTGATAAAAAAAGGGCAATAACTCCAAGACGGGTAATCAGATTTTCTTCACAATTGCAGGGTAGGTAGACCTTGACATGCTGCACATGTTTGCAGTTTAAACTTATCATCTATATCTTATAGTCTTTGAAATAAAGAACGAAGAGTATTATAATTTTGAAAATTTGATGAAAAAAGGGCAATAACTCCAAGATGGATAAATATATTTTCTTCACAATTGTAGGGTAGGTAGATCTTGACATGCTGAATATTTTTGCAGTTTCAACTTATCACCTATCTCTTATATTTTTTTAAATTAAAAACGAAAAGTATTAAACATCTGACATTGGATAAAACTGATCAGCACAGTAAGATCTACCTACCCTGCAATTTTGAAGTAAATCTGATTACCCATCTTGGAGTTATTGCCCCTTTTTCATCAAAGTTTTAAAATTTTAATACTTTTCGTCTTATATTTCAACAATTATAAGTGATAAAGGTTAAGTTTAAATGTGCAGCATGGCAAGATCTACACACCCTGTAATTTTTAAGTAAGTCCAATAAACCCATTTTGGAGTTATGGCCCTTTTTTTATCAAATTTTTAAAGTTTTAATTACTTTCGTCTTATATTTCAAAAACTATAAGAGATAGATGTTAAGTTTAAATTGCAAAAATGTGTAGCATGTCACGATCTACCAACCCAGCAATTTTGAAGTAAATCTCATTACCGATTTTGAGGTTATTTTCCTTTTTTCATCAATTTTCAAAATTTTAATACGTTTCGTCCTTTATTTCAAAAACTATAAGAGATAGATGTTAAGTTTAAACTGCAAAAATATTCATCATGTCAAGATCTACAAAAAAAGTCCACAGTTGAAAATGTCGGACTACGGTGTTAAGAGTTATTCCTCTTGAAATGCACCTTTTAGTTGACTTCAATACTTTTGGTTACTCAAATAATCAAAGGGAAGCAACTCTATTACAAAATGTGAAGTAGCATCAGCTAAATTTTGAGAATTATTGACATTTATGTTTTTTTAAAGCAATGTTGATAACTTACATTAAAGGGGGAACCCCTGCCCATATTTTTTTGGAGAAGGGGTTTGCAATGACGAGGGCTACATTTGTTATTTTTTGACAGAAGTTATCAAGTTTTATTGACTGATGTTGTTATTATACCCAGGTGAGCTATACAGGCTCCTGGGAACCTCTAGTTTAAATCTACTTCTCTGCAACCGCTTGGCCAAATGAACCGAAACTTGGTAGGAAGCATCTATGGAAGGTCCTCTATAAAGATTGCTCATTTAGTACTGATCCGTTAACAAACATGGCCACCACATGCAATTCTTGTTTCTGATTGGTTGATTTCTAAGAAATCTTCTCCTCTGAAACCACTAGGCTAAAAGAACCGAAACTTTTTTTTGTAATGAATTTCTTTTATTGGCAAAAACATCATATTTTACAATTAAATAATCATCTCATGTTTACATCAGATTATGTAAATACATGTATACAGAAACAGGATAGATTCTTGTACTAATAGTTTACTCTAAATATTCATTCTTATGCATATGGAGTGACAAGAAAAACAAACAATACAAAAAACAAAATAAATATCATTAAATTATAGTCATGGCAGTATGGAGAGGGAACAATTGAAGTAGTTGAACAAATATATAATATTGTTATAAAATTGAACCGAAACTTGGTAGGAGGTAACTATTGACGGTCCTCTATAAAGGTTTTTCATTTCATCCAGATTTGATTGCAAACATATGATTGTCCGCCACAGGCAATTCTTGCCTCTGATTGGTAGATTTCTAAAAAATATTTTCCTCTTAAACCGCATGGCCAAATGAACCGAAACTTGGTATGAAGCATCTATGGAAGGTCCTCTATGACAATCGCTAATTTAGTCCCGATCAGATAACAAACATGGCCACCATAGGTAATTCTTGTTTCTAATTGGTAGATTTCTACATAATCTTCTCCTCTGAAACTGAGTAGCCAAATGAATCGAAATTTGGTAGTAAGCACAATGGAAGGTTCTGTATAAAGAATGAAAGTTGAGCGACACAGGCTGAGTCCACTGAGCCTCTAGTTTTAGTATATAATAGTATCCTCTCCTCATCTTTGTAATGAGCTAAGAAGTAAAGTCTTCTAGGGTAAAAAATTCAGTGAGTTAAATAGTTTATTGATAATTTTCAATGCACAACGAAAAGATTCAATATGTAGCATTTTTAAGCCTCTTAGATTAGAAGCGGGGGTATTCATGTCCTATGGTCACATTCTTCCATATTTTGTATTTGTTGAGCCACACCAGTTTGAACTGTAGAACCAGACAAGCAACATTTGGTTAGGTTTGGTTTTATGGTGTATAACGCCACAACATCAGTGGTGATAGGCACCAATTGCTTAGGTAGTTGTAAATCCAACTAACATACGATCACGGCCACGACGGCCCCCTTGAACAATTGGATTTTATAGTACATGTATTTGAATTCTATATAGATTTAAAAAATATCCTATAAAATTCTCTGACAGACCTATTATTTTTGGAAGGATGCTTTCTGTGATTTTAACCCCATGTTTTTCATTGAATTTGGTTATTAATATGATAAAACTAGTAACTTAATTAAATTCTTTTTACAGGTAAATATGTCTAGTAACTTAATTAAATTCTCTTTGCAGGTAAATATGCCTAGTAATTTAATTAATTTCTCTTTGCGGGTAAATATGGCTAGTAACTTAATTAAATTCTTTTTGCAGGTAAATATGCCTATAGCAAGATTAACCATATGGAAAAAGGTGGTGGTTGGTTAATAAAGTCTATTGATGAAATTATGAGAAATTATGAAAAACGACAGCAAGTACACATACTAGATATATTGGTTGAGGTAAACAGGAAGGTTGGAAGGAGGGAAACCGCAATGTATGAAAAAACTAATTTAGACTTGGGGATTAAAATGGAAATTCTGCAGCCCGGACTGAAAAATCATGTAAAGAAATTGCGCGAAATCTGTATTAAACTCTCCTCAAAAGTCGAAATTAATAAATGTCAAGATGAACTCGATGAACTGGCCAAAAAAATTGATCAGATTGGGCATACTGAAGACTCGTTCAATAGAATTAAAGATGAAATTGTCCTCTTCACAGAGAAGTTTAAACAGAAGTTACAATATGTGTCGCTTAAAGCTCAATCTAGCTTTTTCCATAATTTAACTTTTGAAGACGAGGATTTGTTTCTGTGTAAAATTAAATAATTTACTTCATAACATGATGTAGAAATGTGTTAAATTGTATAATTCAGAAATTAACACAAATTATGATATAGCATGTGCAGTTAATACAAATTCAGAATTAACAATTAACACAAATTATGAATTAACTGTGAACACGAATTATGAATTAACTGTGAACACGAATTATGAATTAACTGTGAACACGAATTATGAATTAATTGTGAACACGAATTATGAATTAACTGTGAACACGAATTATGAATTAACTGTTAGCACAAATTATAAATTAACACTAAACAGTTAATTCAAATTCTGAATTAACAGTTAACACCAATATATAGCCATTACAATGATAGAAGTCTATCAGTTGTATGGAATGAATTGTCCAATGCAATCAATTGATCTTAGTGTCTGTTTTACAAGTGTATATACTGTAGAGTGTGAAAACAGTGTTCATTGAAAGGGGAATCCATGGTTAGAGGGGGGTTATGATATTAGATGCCACTTTCAACAATATTTCAGTTATATCATGGAGATCAGTTTTATTTTAGGAGGAAACTGGAGTACACTAAAAACCACCGACCTGTCGCAAGTCACAGACAAACTTTTATCACATAATGTTGTATCGAGTAAACCTCGCCATTAGCTGGATTCATGTGATAAAGTTTGTCAGTGACTTGCGGCAGGTCAGTTTTTGTTTATCCGGTTTCCTCTGCCAATAAAACTGACCGGCACGATATAACTGAAATATTGTTGAAAGTGGCGTTCAACACCATAAACTAACCTATAATAGGTTGTTATTGCATGATTCATTGATCTCTTTAACCATATTATAACAGTTTCTGTCAGTTGTGTTTTTTTGTGTGACTTTGGATGCATAGTTGATTTCCAGTAGAGTGGGTCATGCTGTTTTCATTGATAATTTCCAAGGGAGTGGCTCATGCTGTTGTCCATTGTAGTGGCTCATATTGTTATCATTTGGGGATTTCTAATATAGTGGCTCATGCTAATGTTCTTGTATATACTGTTGACAAACACCCTTTAATTTCCTTCTGTTATTAGTTTTTTTTCATCTTTAAATTCCAGACAATAATAACAGCAGTAAACATTTTTTAGCATTCTCATAATACATTAACAATCATATCTTATTTACATATATACATGTATTTTTGATGTCAGTTTTTTTTCGTAAAATTTTCTCATCGTTAATTTTGTCCTAAATGTATATTGAATGCAGCATTGCTCATTTATTTTTGTTTATGCTCCAAATTATTTACATCCATGAAACAAAAGTGTTTTCCCCCATGGCATGAATTTCAAATTGTGTCTTCCATTCAGAAGGGTCTCAACAACTCATACAAGCCTATCACCAACCAATACGGCTTTGTAAATTACAAATAAGGGTGCACTCGACTCGCAACTGCAAATGATAACGCTTACCAGTTGCTTGTCCATGGTTGGTGGTTCTCACCGGATACTCCGGCTTCTTCCACCACTAAAAACCTATTGCCATGATATAGCTGAAATATTGCTGAAAGTGGCATTAAACACAATAAATACAATCAAATCCATTCAGAAGGAAAATGTTACTTAAACTTAGTAGTATTGGGGCCATAATGGTCATGATCGTACCTGTGCAATCGGTGCCTATCACCTCTAAGGTTCTGAGTTTGAACCCTGCTCAGTCAAACGAAGTGTGCTCGATACAACATTAGGTCATAAAGTTTGTCAGTAACTTGCGACAAGTCTGGTTTTCTCCAGGCACTCCGGTTCCCTCCACCAATAAAACTGACCGCCATGATATAACTGAAATATTGTTGAAAGTGGCGTTAAGCACTAAAACCAAACTATATTGAAATGGAAAGGTACAATGTCAATCTTACAAATATCTAAATCAAGAAGCTTACTTTAATGAAAGTAAGCAGGCTGTTAGAGTTCCTCATGATTTTGTTTTCTTTTTAATCTTTTTTACGTCAGTGTTGGTGGGTTACTGGTCAAAATAACAGCAAGCCAGAGCAGAAAATGTTTATGAATTAGCTATATGTCAAAGTTATTTATTATGCAAAATCTTCTCCAATAGATCTCTGTCAAGCAGTAGATAATTGTACATAATGTAGTCTTATAATCCAGAAAATTACATAACATAGTAAACATGTACAGTCTTTGACTTAATTTTTTTATTCACCTAATTGCCCGAAACCCAAATGTAGAAAACAATCTTATTTATTCAAACTAATTCTGTCATAATTTTCACTTGTCCGAATCCAGTTTTACTTGTTCCAGGCTTCGAGCAATTGGGTTAGCGCGAAGATTGCATGTACCTGTATACAGCTTATGTAGATGGCATAAACAATGAAAGATATAAATGTTTGAAAGAAGCCTGATATGGAATCAGAATTTAATAATCATTATGTTAGACTCTCTATATTAAGTAATATTGAAAACTTGAAAGAGCAAAATAAATTGTTCATATACAACCATCTACAAATAATTAATGTTGTGAGGGAACATTATATATCACAACCTGACCCAAAATATGAATTATGCCACCTTATCAACACAAAGATTAGCATACATGTATGTAGATATGTTACCATAATTTAGAAATCCAATTGGGTAGATATAAAAATTTGTTGTGTTTCTTTATATGTTTATTGTATTTTTGTTTTGTTTTTTTTTGTCACAAGCTGTCTTACTTCCATATATGGACAATGAAATTGATTTGATTATGATTTGTATACATCTTTCCTTTTTTTATTGCTTGATTTTTTTGTCACTCCTAACTGAACAACGACAGTAATTCACTTATGTCCTAACACACATTTGTGAATTACTGCACTGTTCGGTTACTTGTTATTTATTTTCTTCCATATTCGGAATGCAAGAGTAATTTTACTATAATTATTAGTGATTGTTTTGTTTCTGAACACTAGCTAGTAATGATATATAGGAATGAGTGAGCGATTGTTGTTTAATGCCAACTCAGCAATTGTTCAGCTATATCATGGCGTGAACAAGATAATTTTCAATGAAATGATGATGAGGTCCCCTTTTTACTAGACCAACACACTTAGCTGGATTTTTATTGTAAAACAACAGTCCGCGGGTAGACATGTTGCCCCACTAAGACATATTATCTTGATTCAGATTGCGAGCCAGCCAATCTTTTCTCTTTCTTCTTATGCTGTGTACTTAGCAGAGAAGTAATAAATACCAATAGTTTACACTATTTAATCTATTATAGGATGAAACAGTCTACAATTTTGCAGTTTTAAGATTTTGTTTGACCTACTCGTGAGACCTAATCATTTACAAACATTATATGATAAATGAAAAATTAACTTTTCTTTTTCAACACACCTTTTTTTCAAAGATATACAGTGAAACCTTCCCATGTGGTCACCTCTGTTAACAGTCACCTCTATTAAAAGGTCACCTTTTTCTTGTCATCTCATAGAAATTCATATGAATTGAACATATTTTAAGAAGACACCTGTCGTAGTAGACCTCCTTCTATTTTCCAAAGGTAAGCTTTTAATACAGGTTTGACTGTCAATAAACTCTACTATATATGAATATGTACTTACTGTTGCCACACATTTATAGTTTAATGCCACAAATGAAGCCAGTTTATAATTGTAATTTTATTTCTCCCATAGAGATGCCACCGTTTTTATTAGGCATATTATAACCCTATAACCCTGTACTATAACTCTTTTTGACCGTCATGTTGTCATAGCCCACATTACCATGACAGTCTTGTAATACATGATTGTGTAATCTAAATGGGAATATGAGTTCTTACATTCAAACCTGCCCATGCGGTCACCCATATTAAGCAGTCACCTGTATTAAAAGATCACCTTTTTCCTGTCCTGTCATACATATGTAGATAATTTCATATGAATTGAACCTCTTTTAGGAGGTCACCTGTCTTATAAGACCACTTTTTCTTTGCTCCAAAAGTGACCTTTTAACACAGGCAGTGATTGGGATTAGAGGAGCTCTTTCGCCATTTATCACATTCCATCTGAAAATGTCCCATTGAAATAAGAATGTTAAAGAATGGTGGCCATTGAAATTCTGAATGGCAATAGAAAATGTTCCATTATTAAAATTGTAATCCTTATCACTGCACAGGGTTGACTATATATTTAGCTTGTTCATTAAAGTAGTGCAGCCATGTTATTTGTTGTTTCTGGCTGGTTCAGACTTATAGATGTATTTATATTAGGGATGATTCTTGTCAGTTTTTTTTAAGTGATTTCAACTACTTTCCTCTGAAATATTTTTTTCGAAAGTTGCTGGGCACAGTCAGAAAAGGTAAAAATGAGGACTGTTATTGATGACAAATCTTATATGGTAATATTTTGTGATTGAGACAATAGTTATATCATATTTAGAAGGTATTTTTGTCTGTTTTTGGTATCTTTGTTACCTGTGTTATACCTTATAACATTATCAATTAGTATTGTTATTATTTTATATTTACAATACCATACAAAATAAATAGTTTTGTTTTTCATGTCCTGATTTCATGGAGGGCTGTCGAATCCTAGACATCTCGGTTCCTGAACAATTCGGTACTGACTTGGACATCTCGTTACTCGGTACTGGACAGTTTGGGACTTAGATGAGACATTCGGTACTGATCACAATTGTTTGGTACTTATTAATGGTCAATATTTTTGTACTAGTGGTTCTTTAATATATGACCTAAAAGTGGATGGATATGTGTTTTTGATAATGCCACTGTAGATCGATCCCGGAGATCGTTGTTTTTGTATTAATTTTTATTTTCATTATTTTGACCTTTGCTTCAGATACCAGTGTCTCGTGAGTTTCTCATGATAAATTCGTTTGTGTTAAAATGGTATTTACTCTTACTATTTTACCTTTGTGTATTCACTAATATGTGTTCTATATTAACCAAATACAATTTTTTAAACCTAATTAATTTAATTTATTGTCATAGACGCTAATCTAATTAACTTTATAGGGAAGTTAACTCAGTTAGTGTCTCTTTGATGTCAATTTAATTAAAGATGATTAAAAAAAAACCACATGCAAATTTATATAAACAACGTCTAAATGTAAAAAAATACAAAATAAGTTTTTAAATTTAATCAAATTATTATTTCCTTGGAAGTAGCGATTTGCCTTTCATTCAGTAGCGATATGTCTAATACCAAGTACCGAAATGTCGCATATGTTCAGTACCGAGATGTCCAGGTACCGAGTTGTCCTGATACTGGGCTATCGTGGCCGTGATCGTATGGTAGTTGGATTTACAACTACCTATGCACTCAGTGCATATCACCACTAACGTTGTAAGAAAAATATTGAGGTTGCCATTTATTTTGTTTGGTCTAGTATTTTTGACAATTATATAAATTGTATATACATGTTTATTTTTTTATATCAATCTGTTTAAAATCAAATCTCTCACTTGTTCCCCTAGGTTATTGATATATTATTTCGGCATGTGAGTTCTGAGGAAATAAACGTTAGAGAATACCAAAGGGGATATGAAAAAAATGGACAATCCAGATAAACTGGCTACATAGGGTACGAACAAAAACACATTACAATATGTATTGAACACCAAACAAAGACAAATAGCGTCAATAAGATATGAGCCCTCCTACAAACAACTGGAGGTAAAGAACTTTAACATCATTGCAGGTCAAATGCGGATGACCCTATATTATTGTCAAATGAAAATGATGATTAGTAGACTATGAAATTGATTAAAATTTAAGATTAAACTAATTTGTGTACTACGAGCAATCCGATTGGTTGAAAAAGGTCGTAACTTATATTTATCATATCATTAAATATTCATGACATTGGGTCATTCATTTGTGACGTGTAATGTGGTTTCTTCAGATCCCCAAAGCCGTGACATGTCAGTCAAGGGAAGTAAGTAAGAGATGTGATTTTAATCAGATTATTTTTATATTGATATAATCATGAAATGCAGCATTAAATTATAAATAAATAGTTGGGTGTTTAACACTAATAACAATGTATCAGATATATTGGTCACGATTAAAAATCTAAAATCTAAAAAGATAGACGTTGCATTTTTTTTGTACTCCTATTTTCACAGAATTCCTTTGAAACGATCATATTGAATCCCCCCTCCCCCTCTTTCTTACAGAAAAAAAAAGAGGAACAATAATATTCTTTTAATCAAATAATTTAAATACACAGATTGGATCATACACGCAGGATTGAATAAATGAGCTGTATTAATGAAATTGATCAGGTAACCTGACCCTCCTAAATACATGGACTTTATTGTAATCCGTCAACCCGTGTTAAGCCACGCCCAACCAGTTGAAAAAAATAGAGTAATAACAATGTATCAGATATATTTTAGTAAAAAAAAAGGGGGGTGGCATATTTAGGGGGCTGTCCTGGTTGTGATTGTATGGTAGTTGGATTTACAAATACCTGTACAATCAAGGTGTATCACCACTAAGCGTTGTGAGTTTGAATCCCGCTGATTGCGAGGTGTACACATACAACATTAAGTGATAAAGTTTGTCAGAGACTTTTGCCAGGTTGGTGGTTTTCTCAAGATTGATCACATAATGTTATATCAAGTACATCTCACCATGAAAGGAGCTCGAACTGACAACTTAAATAGGCACTGATTACACAGGTAGTTATTAATACAGCTACCATACGATCACAACCATCCATGATGGCCCCTTATGTCATTGACAAACTTGATCACATATATATACAATATACATACATTGTCAGAAAATATATAATTTATTTGTAAAGCTTTATAAATAGATATAATGCCAGCCTTTGGAAAGTTCTTTTGTGTCTGTTTTGTAGTAAGTGCCAATTAATTTTATATTTTCAAACAATGTACATATATTGTGTTAATCATGCTATGTCAAAAAGTCCAAAACAACTGCCAAAATATCTGAAAATAGCTGAAACAAGTGTCGTTTTTAATCCTTTTCAATGATGTCCTCTGTGAAGTCAGCATGCTTATGCTGTTGCCGTATGCTGATTTTTTTTGACAATGTACGCATATTGTTTATTTTCCTCCAACCATGAAATTTATTGAGGAGTTGAAATGAATTCACAGTACCTGT
>MJUT01024059.1:0-12372 GCA_002080005.1 Gigantidas platifrons
CGTCTTATATTTCAAAAACTATAAGAGGTAGATATTAAGTTTGAATTACAAAAATGTGCAACATGTCATGATCTACCTACCCTGCAATTTTGAAGTAAATCCCATTACCCATTTTGGAGTTATTTCCCTTTTTTCATCAAATTTTCAAAATTTTAATACTTTTCGTCCTTTATTTCAAAAACTATAAGAGATAGATGTTAAGTTTAAACTGCAAACATGTTCAGCTTGTCAAGATCTACATGTCATGCAATTTTGAAGTAAATCTTATTACCCGTCTTGGAGTTATTGCCCTTTTTTCATAATTTTTTAGCTCACCTGGCCCAATGACATTATCTTTTATGCATAAATATAGAAAACAGTTAAGGTAATTATTATCTCCCTTTGAAATTTGTTTCAGTATCATTCTGTTGTCAGGTGAGCGATACAGGCTCAGTGGGCTGAGCCTCTAGTTAATTGTTGAGATCCCCATCCCTAAACCATATATTTTTATGATCAGGGTGACTAGGTAAATTAAATGCCTTATAGCTCAGGCCGCGGGGGTCATATCCCACCCCCTACCTGAAGTGAACTTTTTAATGGTTGAGATCCCCACCCCCTAAACCATATATATTTATGATCAGGGTGACTAGGCAAATTAAATGCCTTATAGCGCAGGTCCCGGGGGTCATACCCCACGCCCTACCTGAAGTGAACTTTTTAATAGTTGAGATCCCCACCCCTAAGCCATATATAACAAGATATGATTATAATCTAACGATTATGAAGTCTCCCAAACCGGCCACTTGACAACAGGTTTAAATGAACACTTTGCATTGTGACAAATTCTGAGCTTGATTTTTTTTTGCGGTATTGTGGTGGCCATTTTGAAAATAGAGACCGGTAGAAATTTTGCGATGTCGGGAATCAATTCCGGACATCATAATCTACCTACATATGAAATTTCGTTGAAATGGGACAATGTTGAATTTGTGCGTTATTGTGGTGGCCATTTTGAAAATGGCGACCGGTAGAAATTTTTCAATGCCGGGAATCTATTCGTGACATCATAATCTACCCACATAGGAAATGTCGTTGAAATCGGACAATGTTGAATTTGTGCGGTATTGTGGCAGCCATTTTGAAAATGGTGACTGGTAGAAAATGTTCAATGTCAGAAATCAATTCGGGACATCATTATCTACCCACATATCAATTTTTAATGATATTGGACAATGTTGAATTTTTGCAGTATTGTGGCGGCCATTTTGAAAATGGCGACCGGTAGGAATTTTTCAATGTCGGGAATCAATTCGAAACTTCATTATCTACCCACATATCAAATTTTGATGATATCGGACAATGTTGAATTTTTACCGCCAATTATTTATGCCGTGTTTTGGCAGCCATTTTGAAAATGGCAGACATCTTGAAAGTATTGAAACACAGAATTGATCCTCTAATGGTGACCTATCACTATGTCAAATTTTATGTCTCTATCATTATCAATTTAGAAGTTATCAACATTAATGTATGAAATTTCAACTCTCCCATAGGATTCTATAGTAACCCCCACCCTGTTTGAACCCCTCAATATATGACCTTTACCAACTAGATACATATATCTATAACTCCACCAAGTTTCATGAAATTCTGTCCAGTAGTTCCTAAGATCTGCTGTGGACAAGTTCATGGTCCACGGAAAGAAAGGAAAAAGGAGGAGAATAATAATAATAATAACAAGATATAATATGATCTGAAGAGTCATAATATGGCTCCCAAACCATGGATATCAATTCCCAACATCAAAATCTACTTGGAAACCAAATTTCGCTCAAATCGGAGGATTTTTGTATTTTGGTGGCCATTTTGGATTCAAAATGGCCGCCATAGCAAACCAACGAGGGATATCAATTTGCAACATCATAATCTACTTGAAAACCAAATTTCGCCAGAATAGGAGGATTTTTGTATTTTGGCGTCCATTTTGAATTCAAAATGGCCGCCATAACAAACCAACGATGAATATCAATTCGCAACATCATAATCTACTTGGAAACCAAATTTCTCCCAAATCGGAGGATTTTTGTATTTGGCGGCGATTTTGTACCTTGGTTACCATGGCAACGGCCGCCATTTTGAATTTTTTCAACACCCCAAAAGCTGCCACACACTACGGTGGATATTCCTACAAAGTTTCATGAAGTTTGATGAAAGGAATCAAAATTTTTTTTAAATCCCCTCTTTTTTGTTTCCATGGCAACTGCAGCAAAGTTTGTCCAACCGATTCCGATTTTTTTGGCTTATCTTGTTCCACTTGATGTGGATGTTGTTCCTATCAAGTTTCATCAATTTCTGTTCAGTGAGTAACCTGCTATGATCATTTTTGTGTTTTTATACGGTTTGCACAACTGTATTTACTTGTGGCCTTTCGGCCATTTTTGTTTGTTTACATGATCTTATCACCTGTCGAGACATAAGATGGCTCATCAAAATATAGATCTGGTGCTTGTTAGATAACACTACACTTTGAATGTTACTACTTTTGCAGATTTTAAGATAACTTATCGTGTCTCAAATGGTAAATGTTTAACTATGACAAATTGTCAGGAGGATTTAAATGCCGATATTTATATTGTTTCTCTTGCTTGTATTATTAGGCTAGTTTTCATTCATAAAAATTAACGACTTGTCCTACATTCAATTTTACGATAAATCTAGTTGTGTATGTTCCGTTTTCATTTTTTTTTTTTGACATTGTGTAATAATGCTTGATTTTTGTAGCGCTTTGAGTATCAATTATTGTGTAAATAAAGTATTTATGTCGTTTCCTTTTAATGGGATTCCCCTTATAAGCTCATTAATTATTTCCCGCCATATACGACCGAAGTACGACAGTAAACGAAATAGTTCACAGTGATCGTGCGAAAATTTATGGAATCGGTTCTAATTAGTTTAATTTTGAGAACAGAATCAGCATAACAGAAATAATGAAAAACGTGGCATTGACGTAGGACGCTCTTTAAGCCTTTACTAAGATGCGAACAGTTACTGGCGTAGTAATTTAATCTATTATTTTTGCGTGGGTTTGTTGACAAACATTAATAAAAGGTAGAACAATATATGAAAAGTGCATGATGAAATATAAGTAAGATCTAGCATAATTAAGGGGAGATAGTTGGACTTATTGATGTTATTTTGTTGTTCTGTGTCGGTGACCTCAAAAGCAAATCACCTCTTAGGGAACGACCATTTAACTTGAAAGTGGGGGGGGGACAAAAAAAATAAATATTCTAAGTTCTAACTCTCGTCTTGTCCGAAAAAAAAATTTCTGTACGAAAAAAAAACCCCATAACCTGCAAGTTATCCAAAGCTAGTACACCATATGAAAATGTGCATGAAAAAAAATTATTGCAGACCTGCATAATCAAGGGGGAGCTAATTGGACTTAAGGATACTTTCATGTTGACCTATGTAGATGACATTGTAAGAAAATCTACTCCTCTGGTTTGTAAGATGTCAATGAAATTTTAACCAAAGGAAGTAAATCCAATCAACCTGTGCATAATGATGGTATTGCATGAAAGAGGGATAATCAGACTTTGCTGCATTGTGTTGTCAAATTGGGCCACAGAAGTATTCTTTTGTGGCGTAGCCACAGTACTAGTATTGCATTGGGCTTCATTTCAACATCAGGAGTCAAAATCTATACAAGTAAGACATAAGTTTCCTTGTATAAAAGAAGACCAATTACACATTAAAGCATCTTTTCAAGTTCTAGTCACATATGACATTGACCAATTAAATTATAGCTACCTTGATTTGGAAAGCATTAAATAATAAAGTCAGAAAAGGTAATACAAACAGAAAATAGAATGGAGCTGCATGCAGTGACATATAGGAGCAGTTTTAATTTGATTGGTCAATAGTGAACACATAAGCACTTGGACATGTTGGATATAGCCATACTAAAAGGTGTCAAATACTGTGATGTCATACTTACCAGTGTTATGGCTTATACCAAGTTAATGACATTTAGTGGTTCATCTTGTCAGTAAGATCTCTGTCACCTGACTCTTAACCCATTCCACATTTAGGTGAACATTTTATTGAGAAGTTTGAGATATTTGCTATGATGGTTGATTTAGTATATAGTACATGCCAGTCATAATATAACATATAACCTTGACCTCATTGACATAGTTAAGTTGACACCCTGAATACACAGACTGGTTACCAATTATTGGTCAAATGATTCATCACGAAGTATGTCGGACATGTTATGTTCCTCATATATACTTAACACTGCAAAATAAAAATCCCAAGGATGTCTGAGATGCACAAAGAGCTACACTATCACTTCTCTGCAGCATTAAAGTTGGTGATATATGTTAGTATGGAATGTCTGATTATTTGGAAATCATCCATTCTTGAAATCACAGCTAATATAAAGTTTCAAGGCAAAACTGTATATCAGCGCTTTCGTGCTTTGATTTATAATTTTTTAGCAAATTGGCGGCCATTTTGAAATTTTTAAAACCAGGGGCACAACTTTGAGTGATGATCTATTTGTGTGTCAAGTTTCAAAAGGATCCGCTGTACGGTTTCCGAGAAAAGCTCAGGACAAAATTTGATGTGGAAGAAAAAGGTGGAATAAAAATAATAATAATAATAATAATAATAACAAGATATGATATGATCTGAAGAGTCATAATATGGCTCCCAAACCATGGATATCAATTCGCAACATCTTCATCTACTTGGAAACCAAATTTCGCCCAAATAGGACGATTTTTGTAGTTTGGCGGCCATTTTGGATTCAAAATGGCCACCATAGCAAACCAACGATGCATATCAATTCGCAACATCATAATCTACTTGGAAGCCAAATTTCTCCCAAATCGGAGGATTTTTGTATTTGGTGGCCATTTTGTACCTTGGTTAACATGGCAACGGCCGCCATTTTGAATTTTTTCAACCCCAAAAGCTGCCACACACTACGGTGGATATTATTACAAAGTTTCATGAAGTTTGATGAAATTAATCCAAAAATATTTTTAAATCCCCCCTTTTTTGTTTCCATGGCAACTGCAGCAAAGTTTGTCCTACCGATTCCGATTTTTTTGGCTTATCTCGTTCCACTAGATGTGGATGTTGTTCCTATCAAGTTTCATAAATTTCTGTTCAGCGAATAACCTGCTATGATCATTTTTGTGTTTTTTCTAATTTTTTAGCATATTGGTGGCCATTTTGAAATTTTTAAAACCAGGTGCACAACTTTCAATGATGATCTATTTGTGTGTCAAGTTTCAAAAGGATCCGCTGTACGGTTTCCGAGAAAAGCTCCGGACAAAATTTGATACGGAAGAAAAAGGCGGAATAATAAGAATAATAATAATAATAATAATAATAAGAAACAGAGCAAAAACAATATGTCTCACAAACTTCGTTTGGGAGCCATAATAAGAAACGGAGCAAAAACAATAAGTCTCCCAACGTTGTTTGGGAGACTTAATTATCATCAGGGTGACTATGCAACTTAAATGCCTCATAGCTCAGGCCCCGGGGGTCAACCCACCCCTATAGGCTATGGAATGTTCTGTATTAAGTTTCTTTAGAGCAGAATGTAAGGTGAGCGACACAGGCTCAGTGCTGAGCCTCCAGTTTTGGCTTGGCATTTCTTAAACCATAAGATATTGGAGACAGCTTCGCAGAAGACTTAATTCCAGATATGCCAAACAACAAAAGGGTAGAAACGTTTGCCGATTACGTCTTATCGACATATATGGAAGACAGTGCTTTGTTACCATCTTCTGTATGGGCAGAGATAACTTCAACCAGTGCCGGATTTAGATAAAGAGAGGCCCTAGGCTATTCCACTTATGAGACCCCTCCTATTTCCCCACCTTCATGAGTGGAGGCAGGAAGTGTGTTTAATCAATTTCAATAAAGGCGAAGATGATGGGTGTTTAGAACTCTGCAATATTCTGAAATGCAGTGCAAATGTGTAAGGAAAATTACTGAAAGGTTGTTTTGAATGTACAGTACTTTATCACAGCATAAGTGTTAAAGTCCAATAACAGTGAGTGTTAAGAAAATATTATGCACCTTGGTCAAAGGCCCTCTAACCTTTGAGGTGCTAGGCTTCAGCCTATCAAACTTTTAGGGAAATCTGGCACTGCTTCTACTGCCAGGCGAACAAATAATGTACGAGGCGTTTCATGCCCATTATATCGCACACCGATCTGTTTGTCTTTTTGGATAACATTATTAAAATCCAGGCTATCACATATATCAAGTTACGCAGTACAAGCACTGACACAGTCAGAAATCGTCATACTTCCGAGAAAGAAACTTTTGTGTTGGAAAAGTATAGGAAGTTTGACAGAGGAGAATTGAGTCGTATCTAGACTATGCATATTTAGCTATAAATTTCAACCGTTGATTTGAAACCAGAACTTAGTTTTACCTGTATATACATTGTACCTCATGTTTTATTTATTAACTTTCTAATTAACAAAAATAATATTAACTCCACCAGTGTAAACTAGTTTTTTTTGGTGCAAATGATACCCAAGGTTTTAAAAATGTATTGGCAAAATTGATCGCATTGTATATCTTGGATTCCTAGTGAATTATGTACGTTTCATAGTTTAACAAGACAGATACTAACAACCTCGCTAGTAATGTATGTCTTGAATTTTTAAAAGTTTTTTTCAAAGGAGATCGGTGACAAAAAAATACTCATAACCAATATAATTTCAATACCTCATAGAAAAAATATGGACTAAAATAGTTACCTAAAAACTATTAAATTTATGAACAGAAGTTTTTCAATTCAAAATAAAATTTAATAAGTTTGGTCAAATCTGAATTTTTCATTAAAATAACATGAACAATTTCGATTTTCAATAAATATTATGCAATAAATTATTTCACAAAATGAATTTTCGACCTGGCTATAATAATGTAATTAATCCTTAAATTTCCTAACAACAGTAAATAAAATATCTTACTTCAAATACTTGAGAAAAATTTAACAAAAAGTCTGCTTATTGAAATAACTGAACGTGAAGTGATGTCAGATTCAGTGTCATGTTGCTTTTTATAGCTGCTCTAAAATTCCTGTGCAGTGCACCAAAAATCTGATGCAGGCTTGTGCATTGAAGGTAAAATCAAAAATCAATCAAAACGGGATATAGATAGAAAAGTCTTGATTCAAACGATACAACTTATTATTTAACAAGCACCTAAAAATTGATTTAATTGTAACGATATATCATCAGTTATCATAAAACAATAATTTATGTCCATTTTGCATAAAAATACAATTTCTCAAAACAAATTTCATTATAGCCAATGAAACGCTTGATGGTCAAATGTCAAAAATGGCAGACCACCAGGCAATATAAATGTTAGCCAACACAGAGATTGAGAAATTAACATGTTTAACTAAATATTACCAACTTCAGAATGTGATTCTAGAAATAAATTTTACCTAAAGAAATAAGAGATATTGGTAAGTTAACATGATATGCCCTATTAAATATCAAATTTTAAGTAAATGGGGTTGCTCTTTGTAAAGAACATTTCAAAATACAAAATAACAATACGTAGTATTAATTATTATCTTTGGTAAACTTTCTGTCTTAATTCTTTCAAATTCAGTGAAACATTATTTTCTGATCACTATTCAGAAATAAAAATCAGCACTGTTTTCTCACACAAAAAAATATACAAATGTAATAAATAGAAAAATCTACCCATCCTCCCCCTCCCTCTCCCTACAAAATTTACTCAAATGGCAGATATCACAATTAATTGATGTAAATTTTTTATTGTAGGCTGCCAAGGAACAAACACATGACTTGATCAACCAAACTACTAAACTACAAGCAGAGAGGTTATTATCATTTATGATGTTTAAGAAGGTGTATTTCCTATTACACAATTATTGTGGTTTTCTTGCTTTTGCAAATATTACTTAAGTGTATTTGTACTTGTTCAACTTTTCTCTATTTTTTGTAATTGAGCATGTGAGTGATAGTCCCATTATGCAAAGCGAGCATTATAAGACAGCAACAAAAGAATTATGGTCGTATTACGTTATGTTATGTTTGTCTTTCATCTGTAGACAGATTGGTTTTAGTGTGATAACTACATGTAGTTGATGGATCCTTGACACAATGAGCCTTGTCATTGAATTGAAGTATTGGTTGGGGTATTGTAGCCCAACCCTTTTCAAAACAAAAGATCATAAGATGGAAAAGGGATGTTTTTATAATTTGTACATGGAGAGCTTATTTTCCATCTGATTTTGATCGATTTTTTTGTAATGAATTCCTTATGAACATATCTTTTTAAGATATATCGTTGTTATGTAACTGTTAGTGTTACCATTTTTACATAAAAGGGGTCCAAAGTGGGACATTTCCAATTTTTTACTTTTTAATTTTTCATCCAATTTGAATGCATTTTTTTTTTGCAAAATGATCATCTCAATTGGTAATTTATGGGCCATAAAAAATGTTGATATTTTATTTTAAAAAAAAGAGTCTAATATTCCAATATTTCAGTATTATGTCATGGATTTCCTATGCAGATTTCCTCTATCGCATATGATTACTGATATAATCTCAACCGCAATAGCTCCAACAAAAGCCAAATTCCAAAATTTGAACTTTCTTATTTTACATCCAATATTAATGCACTTTTTTTCTGGGCAAAATGATCATATTTATGGGTTATTGAAGGACCATAAAGAATAAAAATGACAGTTTTATTTCAACCCTATAAAATTATCGCTATGTAGTATGCTAAAAGATTGTTTAAAGCTCTTACCGAAAATAAAGAGATTTTAAACATTTAAATTATGTTTACTTTATTTTTCCAGTCAAACGCTCCACATGAAAGCTCAAGTGGCAGATGCCTTCCTCACAAAATTTCAGTTGAGACCAGAGGAAGCTAAAGCATTAAGAGGAACAAGAGATGGATCTATACATCAGGTAAACTATTTATAGAGATTTAAATATTCAATGAATTATGGGTAATAGTTAATTGAACAGGGAAATTTTGTGTGTATGTGTTTTTTTTTTTATAAATACTACATATTGTTTTAGGAAACAAAAGTCTCAGAATACACTTCTGGTAAAGAATGGCAAACTGTACATGTAAATGACAAGTTTTGAATAGAAATCTTAAAAACATCACAATGGTTTGGTGGCTATGAGGGCCAAAATCTGCCCCACCTCAGATGTCGATAAAATGTTCTCCAAAATATATTCTCAATTATGTGCTTTTCAGAAATAAATACAATTTTTCAATACGTTTCATTTATTTCCTCAAAGTTAGGTAATGAAAACCGCAATGAAATTCCATTTTTTTCCCCAGAATATAGTCCCAATGTATCATTGTATTCTTGTGTGTATATTTCATGAAATGACGTCAAACTCAAATAAACAACATGAATTTGACTTAATATGCAATGTTGATTGATCTAAGGAATAAAAACATGTTCTAAAGCTAATTAGAGTGCATGAATAGTAGTATATCATGCACATAATAAATATATTATAGTATCACAGAGAAAATCTTGTTTCCAATTGTTTCTGGCATTTTGCTAGACACACACATATAGGTATCTAAAGGATATATTATGTGGTATTACCTTAATATGTATTTGTAAGTGGAGCGTAATCTTTTTCGATGACATATATAAGCTCTATGACATTGTCAAAAATGAAGAAAAAGAAACCTCTTAACAATTTTTTTTTAGCTCACCTTGCCAAAGGCAACGTGAGCTTTTGCCATCACTTGGCATCCGTTGTCCATTAACTTTTCACATTTTAATCTTCTCCTCTGAAACTTCAAAGCCAATTGATCTGAAACTTGGTAGGAAGCATCTATGGAAGGTCCTCTATAAAGATTGCTCATGTTGTCCCGATCCATTAACAAACATGGCCACCACAGGCAATTCTTGTTTCTGATTGGCAGATTAAAAAAATTTTTCTCTGAAACCGCTTGGTCAGATGAACCGAAACTTGGTAGGAAGTATCTACGGAAGGTCCTCGATAAAAATTGTTTATTTCATCCCGATCCGTTAACAAACATGGTCGCTACAAGCAATTCTTGTTTCTGATTGGTTGATTTCTAAAAAATCTTCTCCTCTGTTAAAAGAAAGATAACTCTTGACATTATCTCACTTAGAAATTAATCAATGCTGATATAGAGTAACATGTTTATTCTATACATTACAAGTAGATATTCACATTTTAATATTGCCAAAGGCAATATGAGCTTTTGCCATCACTTGGTGTACGTCGTCTGTCATCCATTTACTTTTCACATTTTAATCTTTTCCTCTGAAAACCCTCAGCCAAATGAACTGAAACTTGGTAGGAAGCATCTATGGAAGGTCCTCTCTAAAGAGTGCACATTTTGTTATGATCCATTACCAAACATGGCCGCCACAGGCAATTCTTGTTTCTGATTGGCCGATTAAAAAAAATCTTCTCCTCTGAAACCGCTTGGCCAAATGAACCGAAACTTGGTAGGAAGTCATCTATGGAATGTCCTCTATGAAGATTGCTCATTTCGTCCCCATCGGTTAGCAAACATGGCTACTACCGAAACATGGTAGGAAACATCTATGGAATGTCCTCTATGAAGATTGATCATTTCGTCCCGATCTGTTAGCAAACATGGCAATTCTTGTTTCTGATTGGTTGATTTCTAAAAAATCTTCTCCTTTGAAACTGCTTAGCCATATGAACCGAAACTTGGTAGGAAGCATCCACATGTATGGAAGGTTCTGTTTTAAGTTTCCTCAAAGCAGAATGAAAGGTGAGCGACACAGGCTCAGCCCACTGAGCCTCTAGTTTACACGAATGTGATATTTGTTTTCACCTTTTTGAAAATATGTAGTTTACAATTGGTGAGATTTGTTACTTAAACTTTTATTATAGATTTTGTATCATCTAACATTGATGTATATGAATTCAATAAAAACAACCATACCTACAATAATTGTTTATATCATGTACGAACATGTAAAACTATCGAAGAAAAGTTGGCATTAAGCCTAAGGAATTTTCATATCTGATATGTACCTATATATGTACTGGTCTATAGTGGATCTTGCAAACATTGTCATCTCAATATACCTGATATGTCCCTATCAGTGTGGGAAATGACCGCTCGCCAACTCGCAAAAGGCGAGTGAAAATTTCGGGTGGTGAGTACAATCCACTTTAAACTCGCCGGTCTGGCGAGTAACAGTTGTAAGGCGAGTAGGAACTTGAAAACGCTTGCCACGATAACTGGTTTACAGCTTTAAAATACCATAGCTCCCAAACAGTTAACTGTGTCATTTATCCAACATTTTATTAATCATTGCTCGATAAGAAAACATTCCGTCGTGTATCTATATATCTTTACCTCCAACGTTGGAGATCATGACACTTTCTGTCTACAGAAAAATTAAGTATACAATCCCGACCCGCATAATTTTGCCAAGGTCGATTTCACGATTAAATGAAATATTGTTTCATTACAAATAGATGTGATGACTTTTAGAATTAATGCAAATACAATAATTTGGTTTTGAAATATTTAAAACGAATTCGTAGCGAAAACCTACGCGAAAACAAAAAGTTAAATATGTGTCGAAACCAGATTTGACTTACATGTTTTATACCGCGTATTAAAACTTAAAAGTCTGTGCTTCTGTACTTGATGAAAACGAAGACAACAAAATTGAGGAATAAGAGATCAACGCAGTTCTTAAGAGAGTGTTGATCCTTTTTGACCAAGTTAATGACTTGTCAAAATCTGCAAAATAAATTGTTGAACATTACTGTATTGTTTATTTGGTATTTGTTGGCGAGTTTAAAAAAAATGTCACTCGCCAAACATGGCGAGCTCTATTTCATTTTGGCGAGTACTTGTTTCAGTCCACTCGCCATTTTGGCGAGTGTTTGAAAAAAATGGTTTCCCACACTGCCTATACATATTGGTCTATAGTGGATCTTACAAACATTGTCATCTCAATATACCTGATATGTACCTATACATACTGATCTATAGTGGATCTTACAAACAATGTCATCTCAATATACCTGATATGTACCTATACATACTGGTCTATAGTAGATCTTATAAACATTGTCATCTCAATATACCTGATATGTACCTATACATACTGGTCTATAGTAGATCTTACAAACATTGTCATCTCAATATACCTGATATGTACCTATACGTACTGATCTATAGTGGATCTTACAAACATTGTCATCTAAATCTCAATATACCTGATACGTACATATCTATAGTCGATCTTACAAACATTGTCATCTCAATATACCTGATATGTACCTATACATACTGGTCTATAGT
>MJUT01024059.1:26739-37995 GCA_002080005.1 Gigantidas platifrons
AGGGAGGAGACTCTGGATATGGGAACAGGAAGGCACGTTTCCGGGTTAGCTCGGGGGCACCTTGCTGCTCCTCAGGGCTCCGGTCATGCCAACCTGTTATCCAAATACCGGAGTCGTCCTACAGAAAATATTTGGAAGGAAACTAGTGTCGATGGAAAGTATAGGGAAGCCAATTATGGGGAGTACTGGGGGTGCACAGCTGGTGTAGGGCAGGAAAATAAGGGGTCTAGGGATTATGGGGAGTGTAATATACCGGAGATTGACACATCTGATTCTCCGGATATCCCAAGAAGAAAGAGAAGGGAGATTAATATCAAAGCAGAGGTTGAAGTTCGTGTGGGGAGAGAAAGCTGGGACCAGAGACACTCAAGAGACATGGGAATGGGACAGGAAAGTGGGAACCCCAGAGATTACAAGGGACACAGTAATCTAATGAACAGGGAAACAGGCGGTGGCAGTGGGCAGTATGGAATTCAAGTTGAAGGGAGAAAGAGAGGAACAGAAGTGGAAAATTGGGACCAGTTTCAGGGAACAGAGATCAGGGGAGGGAGGTCAGAGTTAAAGGGGCTTATTTCAGACTCGGCCAAAACTTTGCTGATTATGAATAAGGAATTTAAGAATACCCCTGATAGAGTGTCAAGGAGCCCCACCCAAAGCAGAGGGGTAATACAGGCAGGTAACAGCTATGAGAAGGAGGCAAGCCCTAAGTTAACAAATGGTCTTTCAGTGGTAACCGAAGTGAAGGATGGAGGTTCCCTCCCAATAAAGATGGAAGGAAGCACCCGGAGGAGTAGCTCTCTGGAGCGGAACAGCGAGTCCTCCAGAAATGGGGAAGGTTCACACTCTGAGATAGGAAGGGAAAATAGTATGATATGTAGGGCCAAAACTTACGGGAACAGTTTCACGGAGGAGGGACAGAAAGAGAAAATGGAGGGGTCTGGCACATTCAGCATGGCAGGGGAGCAAGAACCTCTTAAATGGGGGTGTACCCCTCCGGAGGAATGTGTTGACCCACAGAAGGGAGCAAATTACGGGGACGGTTTCACAGGGAAGGGACAAGGAGAGAACATAGAGGGGGTTGCTACACTCACTGCGGCAGGGGACCAGGAACCTCTGGAAAGGGGATGGGCCTCTGCGGAAGAGTGCTTTAATCAACCAAGGGGAGAAACGTACAGAGATGTTTTCACATTGATGGGACAAAGAGAAAATACAGAGGGGGTTGTCACACTCAGCACGGCAGGGGACCAAGACCCTTTGGAATGGGGGCGGACCTCTCCGGAAGAGCGTGCTAACCCATCGAAAGGAGAATGTTCAGGCTCGGAAGTGGGAGGAGCATTAATTGGGACATGCATGGGAAAAATTGATAGAGTCAGTTCCATAGGGGAAGGAGAAGGATTGTCCACAGGTGTGACTGTGCACACTGAGGGGGACAGGGGATTTCCTGAGGATGGTCGGACACACTGCCGGGGTAGTGTGAGAGTGCCAAGAGATGGTGAGAGAGGGAGCCAAGTTGCTTTTTGTGACAAAGGTTCACTTGGGGGCAAGGGACCCGGAGTTAAGTGTGTCGCGAGGGATGATGTTGGGTCTGGCCCCGGTAGCTGCTGTAGAGGGGAGGGTGAACTGGAGGTCGGAGACTTGACGCTTTTTGGGGAAGGGTGTCGGGAACCCCTGAGGGGTGACCGGGTCCTTTTCCCCAGGGTAATAATGTCAGGTGGGGATATGAACCTGGCTGTGGCTAATAAACCCGTAGAGGGGCCAGACCCGGAGGACAGTTCCATGATGGAAGAGTCGGTGATCACATTCTCCGGACAACAGAGCAGGGAACCCCTGGTGGGAGATTTGGTCTCGTCGCCGGAGAGTGTGGTGTTTGGTGGGGAGAATGCGAGGGACTCCGTTGCTGTCTGGGACATGTGCCGACTTGGTGCAAATGGGGCTAGTGAAAATGTCGGGTCGGATTCGGGGATTGGTTCCGCAGCGGTGGGGATAGAGGCAGTGTTCTCTGGAGCGGGGTACAGGAGGCCCACATTGGGATGCTTGACCCCGTCGCTGGAGAGTGTGGTGTCAGGTATGGAAGGGAGAGAGGATGCGGTTCTTGGCATGGATGTAGATTGCCTCGGGAGAGGTGGGGCCAGGGAAGGTGCGGGACCGGATCTTTCCACGGGGGAAGGGATAGGGGCCACGCTCTCCGGAGGGTGTTGGATCGAGCGTGGGAGAGATAGAGGTCAAAGTTCTTTGCAGAGATGTGTATCCTTTTGAGGGAAACTGGATTCCCCTTATGGTGGACCGGACCCCTTCCCTTGTAAATAAGAAAGTGTACGACAGGGATGCAGGGGACGTGAGTCCTTTAAGTGATCTGCACCAACTGGGGGAAACAGTAGGGTCACGTGTGGCTGATGTGGGTAATGGGGCACACCAGGAGTCTGCTGCTGAAGGCTGTGACACTCTTGTTGGGAGCACAGACCCAGACCCTTTAGATCTGTCAAGGGACCAGGTCCATTCGGAGGGGGGGGAAGTGAAACATGAAGATATGGAGGAGGAGCTCCCAGCAGAAAGGAAATTGACAGGGGACAGTGTGGTTATTGAGAAGGGGGAAAGGTGCCAGTCACAGGAGACGCTCCCAGCCGAAAGAGGGTCGACGGGGGCTGGTGTCCCTGTGGTTGGGAGGTCTGGGTCGGTCAGTGTTACTGATGGTGTTGATCAGTCCATCGCTGGGGACGTTGGGATGTCAGGATGCAGACCATCCAAGGGGTGCGGAGGAGACAACTGCAAAGGGACAGGGTCTTACTGTTGGGACCCAGGTGGTGTCTCAGCAGTGAACAAGCATTATTAAATATTGAATGTGAGCAGGTGGGCTGGGGAAGAGGGTCAACGTGGCTTTTGTATTGCACCTGTTGGTGTAGGGGGTAAGCAAGTTAATTGCTGTAGCCAGTCTTCGTGCCTTGGGGGAAATGGCCCGTTGGCTCCTCTGGTTGGTCACTTGTTGACCTTTTGACCGGAGGGCTCCTCCGGCCTCCTGGCGTGTGGCTACTGCTTGGTCATTGGGACCGGAGGTAGTGTGGCACCTTTGGTTAGGATGCTGGAATGGGCTCCGGCCGGGCAGCTGGAGAGTAAAATGTGTTGACATGATTTATGCAGAGACCATGTCCAAACAAAAGCATTGGTGGGTGATAACATTCTGCATGATGTAAGCTCGGGTGTAATTATCAAGTATATTATAGAAGCATGAGTCGGGATGTGTGCTGGACTACTTCTGGGAGCACACAATGGGGAAAATACTGTATTACCAGATCAGGGGTTATAACAAATACATCCGAACAGCTTTGCTCTTGAGACTTTGTTCAGTAATATCAATGCAAGGACTGGGGGAAGGTTCAGGTGGGGAATTCAGTTTGGGGACTCACAGTGAAGAAACGCTGAAGGGGGTTCTTGGGCACTAGTATTTAATGTGGCTGGTTAGAATGGCAAAGCAACTGTCTGCTTTGTATGTGCCAGGGTACAGCGTCATCTGGTGTGTAGCATATAGAATTTACTAGCCCCATGCCTCCTAGAAGCGCTGTCTCAGTGATATCTGAAGCGATAGGTCTTGTGGGGGCATCACCAGCCTCTTGTGAGCCCTAAGTTGGTCTTTGGATTTATCATTATATCCCGGACAACCACTTGTTTTGGTATTTCTGGTCATGACCATACTCTACTGGTCAGCATCTTGTCCTTTCAACCCATCATAAAGTGACCCTTGGTTTCTGTTTAACACTAGTTTTGGAGGATTTCCCAGTTTAGCTGCAGTCCAGGGTCCTTTGGGATAAAACGGGGAGGAGTGTAGTAGATCGTAGAGTGATGTGTGCTGACGAGTACTAAAAATACCCAGAATGCAACAGTTGTACCTTGACGCCATCACCAGAGACAGACGATATATTAGGATCCTATAACTTCCATGGTTTGTGGCCGTTACAACCCATTGTACAACTATCGGTAAGTAGCGCCAAAATACTACAATTCTGTCACATTACATAATGAAAGATAAAACAGACAAGCCAGTCATTAATTATTATCTTGGTAATAATTATATAATTATTTGAGATGAAAAAAGTTCATTACATGCACAGTGATGCAGCATACTCACAGCTTTTTTTCATTTCAGGGTACATGTACCCCAACTCCACTAATTTGGGGGTACATGGAATTTTTTTAGGGTACAGTGTGTGGTTCTTTATATTAATGTCCAATAAAACATTGTTTAAAACACTGTATGTTTTTTATCATATGGCCATTCCCCAGGAAATATTAATGCTTGTTTGTTTATATCAGGTACATGTTTCTTTTAAGAAGTAAATCATGGAAGCCAGAATGTCTAGGAGTGACGTACTTAATGGTCAAGGACGCTTTTCACAATGCGATAATATAGTCAGAGACAGTGAATTGCTTAATTTAATATTAAAACACATAAAACCTTGCAGTCTTATTGCTACATATTTCAATTAAAATAACATACATTTTTTTGTTAAATTTGGTTGCTAGTCAGGTCAGTCTGTTTGCTAGTAGATTTTTATTTAACTAGCAAAGTTTTGCTTGTGGTGAAAAAAGTTAATTTCTAGCCCTGAAAAGTATAAATATAACTTACCTTTTCTTTAAACCAATAATTCAAGATGAATCATAATACCGGGTATTCTACATATCTGCTCCATTAATACAAATGGACTTCAACAACCTGAAAAAAGACAAAGATTGATAGAATGGTCAAAACAACAATGTAATATCCTGTTAATGCAAGAAACTCACTTATCACAAAATATTGAGAATGAATTAATACAAGATTTTGAAGAAAGTCTATATCAAAGTAATGGTACAACTAATTCAAGAGGGGTGGCAATTTGGATAAAACAGAATGTAGAGTTCAAATTAATCGATGAATGAGGGAATGAGGGAAGACTGTTACTTATAAATGTCGAAATAAACAATGCTATTTACACTATATTCTAATATGATGTCCTTTAAATGCTTTGGGTCCAAACCTGTGGTAAAATATGCGTATATTGGTATACATGTATCAGCTGATCGGCAACGTCATAATTTGTTTTGACTGTTCAAATATCGTATTTGTCCTATTAGAATAGAAATAATTCATGGGGGCTTGAATATATATTCATTTTACTATGGGCTGGCCCTTTATGCCGATATTTTACCCCTCGCTGTCGCTCGAGGTAAAATATTTGGCATAAAGGGCCAACCCGTGGTAAAATCAGTATATATTCAAGCCCCCATGAATTATTTCTTGAATAAACATTTACTCTCCTAATAATATAAACAAAAGAAACACTTTCTTCAAACAAGTAGACAGAATTATCAATGAACATAGCATAGGTCAGATAATACTAGCTGGAGATTATAATGATATTTTATCAAAAATAGATACAAAAAAATTATTTCAATCAACGAAATTTGATAAACCAGTTCATAACCTGAAATCAATGATAAAATCACACAAACTTATTGATATATGGAGACAAAAAAACAAAACTAAAACACAACTTACCTGGAACAAGAAAGATAAATCAGAGGCACAAGAATTGATTACTTTCTTGTCTCGACTGAAATCTTAATGAATTCTTATTCATGTGACATAAGACCTATTGTGTTGAAATTTACAGACCATAATAGTATATCTTTAAAACTTAAGTTTTTCAAAGGTAATAAGGGAAATGGATATTGGAAACTAAACACAAGTATTCTAGAAAACCAAGAATATTGTAAATCCAATGAAAAATGAATTACTAAATATCAACATAAATTTAAAGAAGAAAGCAACTTAGATATTCTGTGGGATAACTTCAAACTAGAAGTGAGGGACAAAACAATTGATCATTGCAAAAAAGTGGCAAAAAGTAGAAAAAATGAAATAAAATATTTTGATTGATTTGATTTGATTTTTTGTGTTTTAACACCACTTTCAACAATATTTCAACTATATCATGGCGACCAGTTTTAGTGGTGGAGGAAGCCGGAGTACCAGAAGAGCATGGGCAAGCAACTGGTAAACTTTATCACTTGCGGCTGCGAGTCGTGTGCACCCTTTTTTGTAATTTACAAAGCCGGGAGCAAACCCACGCCATATTGGTGATAGGCTTGTATGAGTTGTTAGATCCAATGACCTAACTCATTGAGCCACCCGGGCCCCTAAAATATTTTGAAAAACTAAGTCATTCTAGTATACATCATTAAAACAAAAACTAGAAAGAACAATTAAAACACTAGATAAACTGTACACTGAAAAAACAAAGGGGAGACAAAGAAGATCTAGAGTAAAATGGATCAAAGAAGGAGAACAAAAATACAGCATTTTTCCTGGGGCTCGGAAGAACAAGACAAAACAAAAAAGGCTGTAAATGAATTATATGACAAATCTGGTAAATCTACTACTGATCTAACTGAGATAATAGAAATAGACGTTAATTATTATAAAAAATTATATACATCAACAAATCCAGATAATGAAAAGCTGAAAAAGTATATTGAAAATACAAAAGTTCAGAATAAACTAAGTAATAATGAAAGTGATAAATGTGAGGGAGAAATAACTATAGAAGAATGTACAAATGCTATTTTTATAATGAAATTAAACAAAGCTCCAGGACTCGATGGTTTAAGCGTAGAAATCTATAGAAAATTTTGGAATAACTTAAAATAACTTATTACAACAGTATTTAACTTTAATTATGAGAGGGGACATTTATCAAACTCACAAAAAAATGGGGCCATACCGTTAATCTTAAAAAAAAAATTATCCATTATCTCTGGATAATTATCGTCCAATCACTCTTCTGAATACAGATACAAAATTATTAGCATACACTATAACCCAAAGACTTAAAGAAGTGTTACACCATCTATAATTCACTCGGATCAAAAAGGATATGTTAAAAATAGATACATAGGTTTCAATATACAACAAATTCAAGATGTAATAGATCATTCAGAAAAGTTTAACATCGAAGGAACCATATTATTTTTTTATTTTACAAAAGCATTCGACTCTTTAGAATGGTCTTTTATGACTGAATGTCTTGACAAATTTGGCTTTATTATGGATTCGTACAATGTATACAGATATAAAGGGATTTATTCTTAATAATGGGTGGGTTTCTGCCCCTTTTAAAGTTTTTCGAGGGATAAGACAGGGGTATCCGGCTTCAGCCTTAATTTTCGTCTCAGCAGTAGAAATCAGGGATATTGAACTAAGAGAAACTAAACAAATAAAGGGAATAGAAATTAAACTAAATAGTACAACAGGCAACTTAAAAATTTGTCGACTGGCTGACGACACTACATTATTTCTAAAGTCAAAACATGAAATAACCACATAGTTATATGAATATAATTGAAGAATTTGGCAACCTTTCAGGCCTTAAATTAAACAAAAATAAAACCGAAGGGATTTGGCTAGGAAGATTAAAACATACTAAAGACAAATGCGAAAACATTTCTTGGACAAACGATCCTGTTAAAAGCTTAGGAGTATATTTTGGATACAACAAGACTCAATGTGATAAATTAGATTATGAAAATAAAATTAATAAATGTAAAGCCATAATAAAAAACTGGAATCAGAGAAACATCTCATTAATAGGAAGGATAACAGTGTTCAAATCACTAATACTGCCGAACATAACATTTATAGGTTCCTGCACCATAATACCAAAAGAATATATCCAAACTTTTCTTATGGAAAGAAAAGAAAGATCCAGCTAAGGGATCTGTTTTATCTTATAACTATTTATAAGGAGGATTACAAATGGTCAACATAGATTCTTATATAAAAGCCTTACAAATAAAATGGATATTAAGATTATTGGAAAATAAGTAACAAAAACTGGAAAATTATACATTATAATACCACAAAAGTACTTTGAGAATATAGGAGAAAACTTTCTCATATTTAATATGAATTTAGATAGCTTTAAATCTTTGGAAAATGAATTAACTAAAAATACTCCAGCATTTTATAAAGAATTATTGAAAACATGGATTATTTGTGGAGGGGAACAAAATTTTAGAGAAATAAGAAAACAAATAATATGGGGAAATAAGTATATAAAATATAAAGGCAAATGTTTAATAAAAGTTAAATGGATAAAAAGTGGAATTATTTTTATTAATGATATTTTAGATGAATATGGTCGTATTTCAGAATATAAAATTATAGCCAAATTAAGAAACAAACAAAACTGGATATCTGAACTGAATATTTTGAAAAAAGCAATCCGAAAACAGTGGAAAGAGATTCTGATAATACAAGATTCAATAAAAACTCAAGTAATTCCAAAAAAGTATGTTAAAATAGCTAAAAATCAGATAAAAAAATTTACAAATAAAAAACAAAGAGGTGTATAAAATATTATTAGAATCTCAATTAAAAGAAAAACGCATAGCTTATACTAAATGGGAAAAACGTTTAAAGAAGGACAAAATGCATACTTTGACATGTATAAAACAAAGTTTATTTTTCACTTTTAATTTATTCTTAGAACAAGGATGAAAATAAATACAGATTAATACATGGGCATTTCCATATTGGCCTGGTTATCATCCCGAGACACCCATATTGGCCCGAGACGAAGTCGAGGTTGTTTTGTTGTAATGAGCTGTCTAGCTATCAAATCCACATTTACAATATCAACATATTTTATTAACGTGGGATACCTAGATTTTCCTAGAAGGAAATTTCAAGAAAATAACAATATCGAGTACACAGACAGAAAATAGGTGCAGAATATGAATGTATTGTGCCAAATCTGTGGTTACACTTTTGAATTTTCCCTTTATAGCATGAAATTTGTCGAAATTATATTCTATGAAAAGAATTTCTTCTCAAATTTTGTTAAAATTTTACACTTAACAAATAACTTTAGTTTATTTATCTTAGACAATCACTTGAAGCAAATATATTTATGAATTAGTTGAATATAAAATATGTAGGCTGATTTTTTTAATGTAATGTTGGCTTTGTCATGATCGCTGTCTACCTCCATTACAGGAGATGACTTGTTACTAGTAGTAATTCGTAACTCTTATGATTAGGATTAGTTTAGCAAAACGCATGTAGACATGCATGTAAGGAAATCGTAAGAGTAATCTTAGACTTACGATTCACGATCACTTTAGTGAAAAGGTCGCCATGTGAATTAAGCTCTTTGATATTAACCACCACAGTTTCGGTGATATGTGTTCGCGCGCTTTTTATTCCCATCATTGTCCCATGCCAATTTTGAAGTCCGCGCTGTTGTAATAGTCCAAATATACTTCTTTGTATTCCACCATAAAAAGTTAATCAATCATTTTTTTTTAATTATTTTTTATAACTGTCATTTAAGATGATACATCGTGTTTTGCTCGATTTGGTAAATTTATAAAGGATAATATGCTATATGAACATAACTAATATTTATTATTTGTTTTATATTATATTGTGTTAATTTGTGTGTAATGTCGCTCTTTGAGAATAAGCAACTCCATTCCTTTTTATATACATGTAATTGCTCATTTTGTACCTCATGGGCTTCTGATTGGAAATAAAGAATATATATTGTGTTGGTAACCAGCGTTTGAGGTGCCCCAAAGGGTAAATGCTTGTCTTTAAACAGCATGATAGAAAGTCGTTAGTGAAACAAACACAGGCCTCTTTCAATTAAATTTGAAAGATTTTTTGTCATTGCAACCACGTTCACAGTTGCCAAACAGGTCGTCCACATGTCACAGTTTAGAATAATCCTTCAGGACCTCACAGTGACCCGTGACCCACTTTAGCACGTTCTACCAGTTAATTCTTAATATGTTGTTTAATTAAATAAATTAAAAATCTTTAAATAGAAACTTGTTCACTTTATATTACCATGCAAAGAATTGTTAAAACAATGGAGAATAGTAAATTATAGTGACTGTCAGGTGTGTAAAGAAAATGAAAATGGCAAACACTTTTACTTTGATTGTAAATATACAGTGTATTGAAGTATAACAATTGTTGAACTGACTGGAATTTTCCATTAAGTTGTATTTGTATGCAGTTGACAAATTTCTGTTTGGAGCATGTCGACAGATTTGTTGTAGATTTTATTGTTTCAGAGATATGAGAGAACCAAAAGTCATATTTTATTGAATTAAAGATTAACATAGGACCACATGTGAAATAAACAACATTGTAACATGAATGCAATATTTTCCTTTGATCTTTTTATGGTTTATATACAAAAATGTAAGCAGCAGCTCAGAAATATGAAGTAAAACATGCATACGTGATATTGCACACTTTAAATCTGGGCTGTAGCTTTATTACTCTCAGAGAGCCGTGCAATAATCAACGACCTAGATGTGATATTGCACGGCCTAAGCTCCACCTTCATTTTTCCAGTAGGAATGCCTTTAAAATTCTTGGAAAATTTTTATTAATTCAACCTTGAAAACAAATTGATTTGATAGTTGATCTCATCTATCTAAAATCAAATTAAAAAAGAGAATATTCACTGTTTTAAAGTACGATTCGGACAATACCTGTTAAAAAAGTCCCTACTAAATTAACGACCAACACTAAATTTTGTCTTTTAGCTTGAAATTGAAAACTTATTTAAAAAAAAGGAAGATAATGTAACATTTGACTAAAAGAGTATGATGTTAGGTAACCTAAGTGCACAGAAAAAGGGGTAATTTTTGGGAAATTTACTTATTATCTTGCCAAATGGACAATTTTTAAGCAAAGAAATAAAATATTATGTCAAACAGCGAGGTTATTAGAATATTTAAAGCTGAACTGAAAGAAAATTTCATTCTCAGACAAAAATACTATCATAATACTTCACCTGATATTGATAATGAAATAAATTCTATTATTCTAAAATTGAATTAATTACATTAGAAAAAATCCTTTCAACAAACTTCAATATATCACATTTATTGTTGAATGTAAAATCACAGACACGCATTTTTTTCGGGGTCGTTCAATCTCTTTTTTTTTTTTTTTTAACTTTATACAGGTTGTTTTGTTGATATTGTGAATAAAGAAAATGTGGTACAAAATTTAATTTATTGGGAATTTTGAAATATATGTTAATTGTAAATGGAAATATATTTTTATGTTATTTCAATATTGTAATTTAATCACTTGTGCCAAGATGATATTTGATAACAGAAAGAATAAGACAATGAAGAAATAATAAAAAAAAAATAAAAAAATCCTTCGTTTTTCGATCTCGTGCAAGGTATTCGATTATT
>MJUT01024059.1:48178-61067 GCA_002080005.1 Gigantidas platifrons
TGAATGTTCATTGGATGGTCCTCTACAAAGTTTAGGTATTTTGTTCCGATATAAAATGGAAGATGGCAGCTACAGCAGGACTTAGTTTAACATTGGACCCTATGGGAAAAGTGTCTCAAAACGCTTCCTCTCTGAAACCACTTGGACAATTTAATCCAATCTGCCGAGGAATGATCATTGGAAGTTCCTCTACAAAATATATGTTTTTTATGCCGATCGGAAATCCAAGATGGCCTCCACTGCAGGAAATAGATTAACATTGGACCCTATGGGAAAATGTTCAAATAGCTTCTTCTCAGAAACTACAAATATGATTAAAGCCAAACTGTACATGAATGTTCATTGGATGGTCCACTACATACTTTAGGTTTTTTGTTCCGATATAAAATTCAAAATGGCGGCTACGACAGGACTTGGTTTAACATTGGACCCTATGGGAAAAATGTTTCAAAACGCTTCTTCTCTTAAACCACTTGGACAATTGAAACCAAACTGTCCAGGAATAATCATTTGAAGATCCTCTAAAAAGTTTGGGTTTTTTATGCCGATCTGAAATCCAAGATGGCCGCCACCGCAGGACATAGTTTTTACATAGGACCAATTGGTTCTTTTAATAACCAGGTGAACGATACAGGCTCTTGAGAGCCTCTGGTTATTCTGTAAAGGCCAGTTGATGGCTAAATTGTCACTTTTTAAGGTCACAAAAGACATGCTTTTATAATACAGTTGCATTTCTACTTTACAAAGCTGAGAACCTATAGTAATATAAAAATGACACAACATAACACAGGAAATGTAGCAATTTCTGACCTTTGAAATGCATGATGCGCTTCCATGAAAGCACTAACCCCATGGTATGATATACCATTACAAAGAGAAAATTATCAGCTACCCCAATATGTAGATTAGAACTTGTTTCCTCTTAATATTTATGAATACCAGCTCCATAACATGCTAATTTTAAATAGTCCCACCTGATTGTGTTTTACCCCAGAAGCAAAATTAGATGATTTCACAAGTGTGATATCTAACAGCGTTAGATAGAAATCACCATAATTAGCAGGTGTCTTATGCATTTTACTACTGCTCGGTCACCCATTAATTTAGCATTGATATCTCATAAAAAAACATAAAAAACCTGTTAAGACCCATTTAATAAATAGGTGTTTATATATTAAAAGCCATTAAACTATAGTTCATGGCTAAGCATTTTTCCAATATTAAACACATTAAATATATATTTAGTTGTCATTAATAAGGACAAATTAAAATCAGTTCATTGGCCATTAAATTGTAGGTTTCAACCCATGAAATTTACAACCTAAATTTAATACCCTTTAAAGCATTACTTGAATGCTTGCATGACTAATTCATTTCATTTATTAAGTCCAGTTTACTCTACAAAATATTTTGTGTTTAGGTTTGCATATATATTATTTACCAGTATACCTGTCTAGCTGTCCTTTATAGATAACTTTCCAAGTGTCTAATTATAGTTTCACCTTTGACCTCTTATCACACACTGCATTAGTGGAGGCAAAACATTATCATGTTACATAGAACTCAGTGTCTGATAAGTTTGTAAGCAAAGAGAATTTTATATTTATATATTGTGTTTATGTAATGAAAAATGGATGATTCTTTAAATTTAATACCTGTAACATTATCAGAATATGTTATATCATTAAATCATGAGGATGTTGCATTTTACATTATTGACCAATTATGGGTCAACAATGTTTTTGTGAATACAATACAACCTTGACTCACTATATTAGGTCCAAACATTGATCATGTAAGGTACATTGTCATCTGATCAAGACCTCGTTTCCATGGTCTACTGATGACTTTGTCAACTTCATATCAAGGTTTCCCAATTAGATTAGATTTCCATTTCCTAACAACCTAGGCTCACCATACTTGGTCCACACCTTGATCTATTTACCTTGTTATATTTATGGTAAGTTTTTGTGATTAGTTCAGTTTCTCCATATCACCATATTTGGTCCACACATTGATACTGGAGGGTACATGTGCATATTTTATACGTATGTCACTTTAACTTAATTTCAGTTAATATTCATGTTCAGTTTCTAGCTCTTTGATATCGTTTATTTTCTGACCAAATTTCACACACATGATTTGCAGGGGCAGGCGAGACATACCATTCCTTGCAAAAGACAACATTTCGCCTAGCATCTCCTGAGGCTATTTTTGGGGTTTTGATGTCAGTATTTTGCTTGAAACACTCACTTTCAACAACCACAATGTTTTTCAACTGAAACACTAGATTTAGTACTATAGTAAAAGATTTACAATTTTCAGGTACACACTTGATGAATTTGGTACTGCCAGAAGAACAGCTGTTGTACGGGGCTTGATTGATGCATTGACAAGGGGAGGTAATTATATATTTGCAAAAATATTAGAAAACAGTTTTTGTGAACTAAGTTACGCAATCATGTATTTGACCACAGACATATGTGGCATGTATGTTATAGAACCATTATGTTAGATAAACGTACAATTAGATTTTCTTATTAAGCAGGGGTCGAATTTAAGGGGAAATACTCGCTAAATGCGAGTAAAAATAAAATTTTGCGAGTAAAAGTAAAAGAGAACTCAAAAAAAATGTGAGTGCTAAATTTTCCTACTTTCATTTTTTTTAAAATCGTTGTCAAAAACATTTAAGTGACCGTGACTTAAATTTACGTCCAATAGGTGCTTTAATGTTTTATCCGTGTAGTTAAAGCATTCATATGATATTCATCTTCACGCTTTCATTACCGCCATTAATAATAATGAAGCATGACAATGTGCCAAAGGCAGACTGATACTACTCGTCCCAAACCAATTCGTCCTGTCGTTCAGCTCTCAGCATGTCAATCACAGTCTTGGATTCTTTGAACAAATGATTAAATGCATTTGTACTTATGTCTATGCAATTTTTTCTTAGTATCAAATCAATTTCTGGGTAAAAATTAGATATTTTACTAATTGTTCAAAATAATTATGTTGCAAAAAATCTTGTTTTGATATTAATTTACTAGATAATGGATTAAATTATAAAGATTTTTTATTTAAAAGTGTAAATTTTGTTTCTGTTGTACAACTTAATCTACAAATTAAATGAATAGGACAAAAAATAATTCTATTACTGCAAAACTGAATTGAGCCCCCCCCCCCCCAAAAAAGAAAACACACACACACCCAAAACAAAATAAAAAGATGCAAAAAAAAAAGTATCAAGGATGACAAATACAAATAAACATTGTTACCTATTGACAAGTTGCAGATGTTATTCCTATGTTACTAAAATGATTGGTTATTAGGATTAATTAGTAAACTCTAGGAGGTTGACATGAAACATCTTCACAACCTGTGCGAAAACCATAGCATCATTATCTTATAAAATGATACGACCAACTTGTATTTATATTGCGATATTAAAAAAAATCCAGTTTTTTTCACAACACGTAAAACAAAATAAAATAGAAACACAAAGTTGAATTAAATTACCTCTGTTCGTATTCCTTTTGCGGCAGCTTGAGAGTGACGACAAACAAACTTTTCTCTTTCTTCCGCACTGACTCCTTTGTCGGCAGGTTTAAACAAAATCTGTTCAGCGTCAGGCTTTACAACTAATTTCTTCATTTTATACAAGATGGAAGCGACAAATAAGGGATTTACCACAAACTGTTCATTTGTAAGAGCTTTGCACAAAGGTACTACTGTGTAGAGCTACTTGATTGAACGAAATCCATAACTTGCGGAAATTTAAACATTCCTATCCTTTGGCCTGACAGTTTTACATTTTTATGCTACACATCACACCATACTAAATATATACTTTTACAATAATATTGTGTTTGCATGTTTTAATTGCACGTCGCATATTAGTTCGCAGTATGCTTACATCAACTGAATGGCATGTGTGACGTATTACTTAAAGGTAGATAACCGTGTAAGTAAGTTGCGCGTGGAATATTAATTGATGTTCAATATCGATTTTATAAGGGTAGGAAATGAATTTTTTTTTATAAAAAGCATTCTGTGACCTTTTCTAAAATATATATTAACGTTTTATCATTTAGTTGTAATTTAGACAAAATTCACTTCCTGTCTCCTTTAAACAAATAATTTATGGACAGTTAAAAATTTTCAAAAAAATCGTAGACAATATGCCTTTAATAGGAAGGTATTTTTTACATGCTTAATCATGTAATTCCAGTGATACAATTTTACATAAATAGAAAACAGTTAGCAGTGAGTGACGGGAGTAGTTTCAATTATCATGTTAACAGCAATAGTATTTGTTCACTGAAGCAACAGTAAGAAGAAAAAAAATAACAAATTTTATTTCCTTTGATGCGACCTGACTTGGGATTAAAACCACCATTTTTCACCCTCAAAACAAGCACACTTCATCCTTACACCACTGAAGTGGTTTATTGATACAACATTAAATTAGAAACATGTGTCTGTCAGACAATTTACATCTGTGAAATATAATATGATGCAAGTAACAACATTCCAGAAAACATTAAAAATTGTATAATTAGTTACTTCTTTTGTTTGATTTTAGGACCAGGAGGTACCCCAAGACCAATAGAACTTCATTCCCATGATCCTCTTAGATATGTTGGTGACATGTTGGCATGGTTACATCAAGCTACTGCATCAGAGAAAGAGCATCTCCAGTCTTTATTAAAGAAATGTTCTAGTAAGTCAAAGAACTAAAAGCAATAAATAATTTCACTTGTTTCTTTCTTTGATACTGTATATTTAAGTAAATAAAAATGGATCAATGTTTAAGGATTTTTTACCTTCTATTTTTATTATGTTTTTTTTTACTATTTTTAAGGAAGAAAACATTATTTGCCTACCTACCTTCCCACTTCGCCAAGTATCAATTATCGCCAAATTGCACTTCACGCACGAGCACACATGAATTTTGTAACAAATTTTTGAAGAAGACAACTGTGACAAGATTATAGAGCATATTCAAAAGAAATCAAATAAAAGCCAATAAAACCATCAGCTAGATATATAAAGACCACAGGGATCATGTGAACATCAAATCTAAAAATAAAAAAAAAACGACATTTTGACACCTGAGGTCTATTCTCTAATCATATTTTCCAAATATTATCAATAATTTAACACATGTATCCTATTACATAAATGCACACAAGTACTCGTATTTGATACATTGCTTCTATATCTAATTATTTTTGTTTTTGTCACAATGGACCTCTCTGCATTTTTGCCTCGTTTAAAAGGGAAAAAAATAGCAAATGGTTGTACTAAAGTTCACTGATCTACTAAGATGGTGAAAATTTGTACAGTTCCCTCTTTATTATGTGCCAAAAATCAGTAACTTTGTGAAAGGTCCCTGATATGCTTGTGTGCAGAAAAATTATATATGTAATTCAATTAAATATGATAACAATACATAATTAGTCCTTTTAATCATTAGAAAACAATTCCAGTTAGTTGATATAATTGATCTTATTTGTAGCAACTGGTGATCAAATTCAAGAGGTTTTGGGACATATTACAGAAGGTGTATGTAGACCATTTAAAGTAAGTTTTAGTTTTTGCTATATGATAAAATTCAATAAGTTACACTAAATTAAAGTTCGTACAAAATGCAACATATATATGATAGACTCAGATCGACGTCCAGTCTCTAATCGAGGTCCACTGATGTCATGATCTCAAATCACGGTCTGATTTAAGGGTATTCTGAAATCAGCGTGCTTTCCAAAGTCTCAGATCTATAGTCGATTTATTGCTATCAAATTGACGTCCTTTTCAGAGCGAAGATCAGATGTACCTTGTCACATGATTGATGTTGGTCAAGTTTGTACATCATTTGCATTGTATATTATATGATATGAATTTTTAAAAAAAAACATTCCAAGCATAAATTCAGTACACCTGACCCACGTTTCGTCTACAAAAAAACTCATCAGTGACCCTCTTATTTAAACAAGTTTGAAAGCAGCAGACCAACCCAAACATCGTTGGACCGCCGTCATGACCTGTAAACAATTTTAAGGTCCAGCTCCTTCTTGTAAACTACTGGACCGGATGTCCTGTAATATTTTTCAGCATGCAGTGGTAAAATTGAGAAAAATAAACTGCTACATCAAACAAATAAATCATTCCTCAGTCCGAGATCAATGAAAGAAAATTGTCCTTAAATTAAGTATCACAGAAATACCCTTGTCATATTTATAGATATATGGACAACACAAATAATAATCCAATTAGAACATAAGTATGTACAAAGCAGCCAATGAAATTCCGTTTCCGTTGATTAGCAGTGAGTTTTCTTGGCAACTATTTTCTGCATTGCTTGAAAATCTGCAGCTCTACCGTGACTTCTTTTGTAATAGAGAACAATAAAAGATGATGTTTTTAGGCTACCTAAACCCCTTAAACTTAAATCTTTTTAAGATTTTGTATCCCGATAGTCATGTCTGTGTCCGTCAGTCTTTGGTATTTCGTTTCTTCCTGGTTCATTACGCATTCGTTATAAAAACGTAGATAAACAATGAGTTTCCTTCGTTTCTATGATTGAGCTGTCCCAGGTAAAAAACGGAAGATCAAAGAAACAAATGAATATCCCAAAGAAGAATAAATTAAAGTCTACATTTTGAAAAAATAAAGTTTTATTCAATTTAATCAAACAAAGGAAGGTTGTATGAGATGGTTTTGGTTACTTCATTTAAGCTTTACTACTTTTTATGTCTTGAGTGTTGTCTCCTTAATGGTTTTTAAAAATGAAAGACAAAGCATCGATAGCTATAGGTGAAATTTGTGCCGAATTTAGAAGTCCTGTAAAAGCAATGAAGGTCCAGTAAAATTTACTTGTTACTGGACCTCCTGACCTGTAAAGTTTCGCTGGGTCTGAAAGCAAAATCTAATACGACATTTAATGACATTGAAATTCCAAAATTCAAAATTGGTGAGCAGTGGATGTTTTCAAGCTGTTTTTATGTAGATTTCCATGTTCTATTCTATGTTTGATTTTTAGCTCACCTGACCCAAAGTGTTAGGTGAGCTATTTCCATCACTTTTCGTCCGTTGTCTGTTGTCCGGCGTCCGTCCGTCAACATTTCACATTTTAATCTTCTCCTCAGAAACTACTGGGTCAATTGCAATCAAACTTTGGTGGAATGGTCCTTGGTTGGACCCCTTCCAAACTTGTGTCCGGTGATCCCGACTTCAAACCAAGATGGCCGTCAAGCTAAAAATAGAAAAAAGGGGGGATGAAATTTCAATTGTCTATTGCTGCTTTAGTATAAGTCAAAATGAGATCAAATTTTAACTGCAGCTACATGGCAATGAGTAGTTTAACATATGTTACGGGTTTTTCTGTGAAATTTTTCTTTCAGCCAATTTATACCGATTATGCAATTTAGGCATATTTTGATAAAAGATCACATTTAAATCTTTTCCTCTGAACCAAATTAAACCAAACCTGGCAGGAATGGTCCCTGGGTGGGTCCCTTTCAAAATTGTGTCCGACAGCCCCGCCCTCCATTCAAAATGGCTGCTGTTACTCAAAATAGAAATTTCTTCAATTGTCCATTGCTGCTTTAGTATCAGTCATAATGAGCTCAAATTTTAGCTGCCGCTACACGGCAATGAGTAGTTTAACATATATTCTGGGTTTTTCTGTGAGATTTTTTCAGCCAGTTTATTCCGTTTAGGAATATTATGAGATAAAAATCACAGCAAAATCTTTTGCTCAGAATTTTTAGTTGAAATGATCTTTGGATGACCCACTTTCAAAATTATGTGTAACACCCCCCCCCCCATTTCTATCAACTTTAGATGTCAAATTGAAAACCAGGTGAGCGATTACAGGCTCCTGGGAGGCTCTAGTTTTATAAAAGATCACATTTAAATCTTCTCTTCTGAAACTGCTGAACCAAATTAAAGCAAATTTGGCTGGGATGGTCCTTGGGTGGTCCCCTTTCAATATTGTGTCCGACAGCCCCGCCCTCCATTCAAGATGGCTGCAGTTGCTAAAAATAAACATTTCTTCAATTGTCCATTGCTGCTTTAGTATAAGTCAAAATTAGCCCAAATTTTACCTGCAGCTACATGGCAATGAGTAGTTTAACATATATTCTGGGTTTTTCTGTGAGATTTTTTCAGCCAGTTTATTCCATTTAGGAATATTATGAGATAAAATTCACATCTAAATCTTTTGCTCAGAAATTTGAGTTGAAATGTTCTTTGGGTGGCCCACTTTCAAAATTATGTGTAACACCCCCATTTTCTATTAACTTTAGATGTCAAATTGAAAACCAGGTGAGCGATTACAGGCTCCAGGAAGCCTCTAGTTTTTGGTGCTTTTTAGCATTTTCTCACTCTTAGATATCATCAATAGAGTGTCATATATTTTTTTCTTTTCTTTATCAAGAATCCCTTATCTGGAATTTGGTCTTGCCGCTTCCCCATCACTGCTTCAAAAACATGCCCTAATGGGTGTGACGTCATTTGAAGCATACTCATTGACGTCATTGAACGTCGATTTGAGAAAGTAAGAATTGGATGCCAATTTGAGTATTGGACGTCAAATCTTTTTATCTTATCTTACATGAAAGTATCTTGGATCTGTAGCCCTTTTCACAAAAATTATAGTATGAAAGTATAGTCGTAACTTTTTCACTTAAGATTATCGTACAATTCCTTAGTCATTTTCACAAAGAATATCTGACGACAAGTCTGAAGTCGTTTTCAAAAAGATTATCTTACAACAAATTTTTATCGTGCGACAAAAATTACACTTACGATTACAACTTCGTTAGCAACTTAGTTTCATTTTCATTGCAAATGCGTAATATATAAATATAAAACAATGTCGTTATATTGCTTTCAATATTAGCTAAAATATGATTTCTCAGAAAATTTTAAAAGAGAAAATGATGCTCATACAAATAAATTGTATGTATATTTTTAATAATAGACATAAAACATTCCCAGCACTAATTTATTAGCAGTGTTTATGTTATATTGTTACCATAGCAACAGGTCTTCCATCACATCTGCATTTACAAAAACAAGCCGTCCAATTGTTTGTTTGTTTGATGGTGTTTAACACCACTTTCAACAGTATTTCAGTTATATCATGGCAGTCTGTCCAATTGAAAATAACAAGTGATGAAAATTTATGATGCATATTTCAAACATTTTGTAAAATCATATTGAAACAATAAACCAGTTGTCATTTACATCCTTGTGTACTTGTAAACAGGTTAGAGTTGAGCAAGTTTTAGTATCAGAACAAGATGCAGTAACCTTGTACAAGCTACATAACCTACTCAAGTTTTACCATGATACAATAGGGTAAGTATTAACACTTTCTGCACTGAATTAAATTTTTTGTGAGTTTCTGTGCATGTATATATTTGCACAAGCACATTACCTGGCCTGAATTTATTTGACGAGTGCTATTGAAAAATACTATGGTTCCGTTAATCCCAGAAATTGTGGTAATTAGAGAAAATTTTGAAAAGGTAACCCACGGGGGTGTGAAATTGCCATGCCTGACTCGTACATAGAACCTGGCGTACAAAGAGGTTTTCCTGGCTAGCTTATCCTGGGACAAGCAAAAATAACACGGCAGTCAGCCTTAGTGAGTATGGTGAAGTTTAGTTGATCAAGTCTCTAATTTGTTACCAAGCCGTGATCAAGTCTCTACTAATTTGTTACCAAGCCATACAGGCAAGTGTATCAACAATAAATTAATAATTATTATGGGTTGATTTTTCTATATTTATTTTTCTTTTCTTTTTTTCTTTTTTAACTTTCTAGACATATAATTAACCAAGATGCATCATTGTTATCAACAATAACAGAAATCCAAGAATTAAGTCACAGAATGTTCTTCAACAGTTTAAATTGCCATGGTAACAAATTATTAGATAAAATAGAGCTTCCACCATCAGACCTCGGTCCTACATCATCTCTAAGCCAGACATTGCAGTTATTGAAAGATATCTTGGCTTGTCATGATGCTTCTGTTGTTGACTATGACAATAAAAAACAAGATTTTAAACAGGTACAATATATTTATTTATTAGCTTCTATTATGGCCATAGGCCATGTGAGCTTTTGTCATGGCTAGGCGTTCGTCGTCCGTCCGTTAGTTTTTCACATTTAAATCTTCTTCTCTGAAACCACTAAACAGATTTGAACCAAACTTGTCAGAAATGTTCATTGGGTGGTCCTCTACCAGATTTGTGTTTTTGGTGCTGATTTGAAATTCAACATGGCTGCCAGGGTACATAATGTGTTCTCATTGGCTGAAATTTTAAAAAATCTTCTTGTCAGAAACCACTAAGCCAATTGAATTGTGACTTTGCAGGAGTGATCATTGGGTGGTCCTGTACTAAACTTGTGAATCATTTGCTGGTCGGAAATTCAAGATGGCCGCCATGACTCAACTTAGTTTTAGCATTGAACCCTATGGAAAAAATGTTTAAAAGTCTTCTCCTCTGAAACCTATAAGTCAATTTAAAGCAAACATGGCATGAATGGTCCTTTGGTGGTCAACTTTCAAAATTATGTCCTGTGACCCCGACCTCCATCCAAGATGGCCACCATCAGCGGACATAGTTTTAACATAGGACCCTATGGGAAAAATGTTTAAAAATTCTTTCCTCTGAAACCAGTAAGCCAATTTAAAGCAAACATGGCATGGATGGTCCTTAAGTGGTCAATTTTCAAATTTGTGTCCGGTGACCCTGACTTCCATCCAAGATGGCCACCTTCAGCGGACATAGTTTTAACATAGGACCCTATGGAAAAAAATGTTTTAAAATCTTCTCCTCTGAAATCAGTAAGCCAATATAGCAAACATGTCATCGATGGTCCTTAGGTGGTCAATTTCCAAAATTGTGTTCAGTGACCCTGATCTCGGTCCAAAATGGCCACCGTCAGCGGGCATAATTTTAACATAGGACGCTATGGAAAATTTTTTTAAAAGTCTTCTCCTCTGAAACCAGTCAGCCAATTTAAAGCAAGCATGGCATGGATGGTCCTTGGGAAATATACTTTCAAAATTGTGTTCGGTGACCACGACCTCCATCCAAGATGGCTGCCATGAGTTTTAACATAGAACCCTATGGGATTTGAATAGTAACTTTGTTGTATTCGGCATGCAGACATTCTGTTAAGAGGGCTTATTTATGTCAGGTGAGCGAGACAGGCTCACCTGAGCCTCTAGTTGTACTCACTGTGTTTAGTTGTTCTTATATATCTGATTAGTTGTATTGTCATCCATAATGTTTAATTTTTAGCTCACCACAGCCATAGGGTCAGGTGAGATATTGTCATCACTTGGTGTCCATCATTGTCTGTCGTCATCATCCTGAAACTTTTGCATTTTAATCTTCTCTGAAAACACTTGACCAATTGGAACTAAGTTTGGTAGGAATATTCATTGGATGGTCCTCTAAAAAGTGTATGGTATTTTTGTAGATCAGAAATGCACATAAGAAACAAGAGGTCCAAAGGTGTCAAAATTTGGTTGTCTGTTTTAAATCTTCTCTGGGAATCAAACTGCAGGAATGTGTATATTTAGATTGTCTTCTAGAAAGGTTATGCTTTTGTTTGTTGATCAGAGATATACAAAGCAAACAAGAGGCCCACAGGTCTCAGAAATGGTCATGTCATCATTGTCATCACTTGGTGTCCATTGTCGTCTGTCATCGTTGCTTTTGCATTTATTTTTCTTCTTTGGAACTAAATTTGGTAGAACTGTATATTGGATGGCAGTGTTTCCCAAGGTGTTTTTACTTTTACAGGACATTCAGGCTGGTAATAGAAAAAAAATTACCAGACCAAACCAACTTTTATCAGACCGAAAAAAATTGACAGAGTATCTTACTTACAAAATGTTAATAATTTTGTGCTTGTGGTATTTGATCAGTTAATTCCAGTTATTCTAAGTGCAGACAAGACGATGAGGAGACAAAGAATGATTATTTTCCCCAGAGCATCAAGCAAAACCTTTAATCAAATATTTGTTTCTGTCTACATGTATTTTGGCTTACTTGGAGTCTTGCATACCTGTGCTTTTTTTTTACAAGTACCCTCCCCCTTTTTTTACTTTTGAATTATTACTGTGACCCAATACCACACAAATGGTAATAACTCATATTTGTGTTATCTTCAGCAGAAGAAAGATGTCTCTGCCAATTAGCTGAACGGTCTAACTATATATAGCTAGAGCCTAGATAATGAAAATATAGCACAAATTGTCATGAACACTGGCAGTCAAAAATGTAGTTATTATTTGTCAGACCTCACATCAGATTGCAACAATTGAATAAAGCTACTGTAGTTCAAAGTCTATTTTTTAATTGCATATGATGTATGTATGTAAATAAACAGTTTGATAAATCATAATATTAACCCGGTGTCGAGTATAAAATATCAATGTGGATGAATAAAAATGTGAAGCGTACCCATGCATTTTAACGAATTTTGAATGGCCAACACTCGCAAATGTGAACATATTAAACATGAGAACTATGATTTATGTCACAAAAATGAGAAAAAAAATTAATAAAAACTTCGTTTTGCTGAAAGTAGCTTCGGACAAAAAGTTAGGTCAACATTTCCCATAGCACAATGTCGGGTTGCATCCCGTTTAAAATGGCACCAAAGTTGTTTGTTATTGAACGAAATTAAACAAATCTAGGCCTCAATAGTGAACAATACCATCATCATCAATGACCTTCTGATGAACCACGTAAAATATTTTCTTACCGACAGAGCAGATCGTGGCAGTATTAAAACATGAGAAATACAGTTGTAGATAATTACCGAATCGGTCGTCGGACTTTTTTTTTTTTTTTTT
>MJUT01024059.1:64826-85401 GCA_002080005.1 Gigantidas platifrons
TGACAGTTAACTGTTAGGAATTTTACAGAACCCATTGCAAGGGAAATACAATTCTTCTAAATAAGTAGATATATACAAAAATCTGACAATACATATTCATCAAGCAAATAAGAATAGAACTATTGTAAATGTAAATGTAAATGAATTCTACAAAATATTCTTTTGAAAATAAATGAAAAAATGATAGATAAAAACATGTATTTAGAACTAAGCTGACAAGTGTCATAATATACCTGTTGTACATATATATATATATAAACTGGTACAATTTTTGCAAAATCTGCAGTAAAATTTTCAATCAATTGTATAACATTATTGCTTTTTGTTTGTTTATACTTAAAGCATAAATATATTTATGATATTAAATATCTAATACAATAAAGACAGGTCTTTTCAGTTGTCTGAATATTTTTCAACATCAAAAATTTAAAGTTACCACCCAGGACGTTGTGAAGGCGGTTGTCTGAGTTTAAAGTTAATGTCATCATACATCTGAAACTTCGTCTGTAATCCATTCTCTGTTCTACCATAAATGCCACAATTAAAGTACCACACCTGGTCGAAACGCTGACTTCGTTCTAGTCTTTTGATAAGCTCCATGTTCCTTTGTGTGACGTCATCCACAAATTTTACTCTTCCTTCGTCGGACTTTTGGTCTGGAAATCCGGTAAACATTATCGGACCATGCTGATTTTTACCGGACATGTCCGACGGTGCGACGAACCTTCGGAATCACTGGGATGGTCCTTTAAAAAGTGTTTATTTTTTTTCTTCTTTTTTTTTGTTGATCAAAGGTACAATTTTTATTGTAGAGCATGTCTCAAACCTGGAAAGTGAGCCGTCATGTACTGTATAGTGCCTATATTTGGCAGTCTCTATAAACACTGCAAAGGACCTCCTTTGTGCACAAAGGAGCACGAAGAACCATAATGTGAATTTTAATTGGCACAAAGGACCTACATAATATGATAATAGGTGTTACCTAACTGGGGACGAAGTCCAATAATTTTTTTAAAACAATATAAACCTTGTCGGCCATCGTTGTTTATGGTTGTCAAGGACTACTTCATGCTCTATCTCACGATATTTTGAACGGGTTCCACTTCTCACGAAATTTAGAGCTAATGCGTAAGCAACTTGATTTTGTTTTCTTCATCCTTGTACCTGTTCTTGATTTTATTTATACAATATGTCGTTTTTAGTACCAGATTACTGTGCATCCTTATGGAGTCAAATTACACCAGTAACCCTGTATTGGTTTCCGGTTGCATCATTTCCGGTGCAAGGAATTTTATCTATTAGTGCTATGGATCTGGAATCAAAATATTGCTATTTCTACCATATTGGGACTTTGTCCCATATTAAAAAAATATTAATATAATTCATGGAAAAAACATATGAATTGTATTTGTTTAGCCTTTAATAAAGGTTACTTTGTCACAACTTACAAGATGTTGAACGGTAATGAAGAAAATAAGTATCGGCACAGACCCGAATATATGGAATTTGTTGGCCGTAATATTTAGCATTATTGTATGTTATTTTATAGAAATTAAATAATGAATGTGATTTGATTTGAAAATATTATATTTTATGTTTTATTAGTAATTTAAACATGCGATAACTATAACATATAATTGTCTGTATGGCAATGAACATTCACGTCGTGGGAAAATGTGTCACAGAATTTATAATACACAATGAAAGAAAGTACATCTACAATAAAGAATTTGGTAATAAATTTTAAAAATTTATGATAGATTAAAAACATAGCATACTGATAGCTCATGATAAATAGTTCAAAGAAGCAGTTGTTTGGAGGCGATAATTAATTAACAAACAATACAATGTACTAAGATTCATTAATAAAAGATAATGTTGACTTATGAAATTGAAAAACAGAGAGAATCAAAAATACCAACAAAAACATGAAGTAAAAATGTCAAAAACAATCAAATACGTGTGGAAGGAAATGCACAAATTGGCACTGGATTGTGTTTTCATAAAAATCAATATTGAAAATCACCCAATTTCCATAAAGTCTGTGGAGTATTGACAGACCTTTCAAAGAATTTAGAATTATTCTTTTTCATGGATGTATTAACATTTTTTTAATCAGGAATATGTGTCGAGTGGTGTGACATGTCTACAGACCCTGGATCGTATAAGTTTACACTATGCACGAAATGCAAACGAAACGAACGCATCACACGAACGACACGAAAAACACACGATACACGAAACGAACGCACGATACACGAAACAAACGCACGATACACGAAACGAATACACGAAACAAACGAACGCACGATACATGAATAGTATCGTGTTATTATTTGAATGACTTTTGTGCAAATTGATGTGATTAACTTCTGTAATCTTATATTTTATAAGCAAGTTATTTATATAAATGATGAATTAGTCGGTAAAGTAATAGGATAATACAATTTATATTAAATAGTTTATATTACCAATGTGTTTAATAATTATATTTATGATTAAATTTTAAATCTCATATATTACTTCCAAATATGACTTTCTATTTATATAATTAAACAGAATTTATATTTATATAATTATATAATTATACAGAATTAATATTTATAATTATTCAATTCCAACCAGACATAGGTGTAACAATTGTTTTCTCAGTTAAGCTGTCCGAGAGGCGTGTGCCTTCAAAAGGTCATATAATTGTTAATTAGAATGAAATTACAAATGTAAGAGTTGACATTTCACACCTGCAGTGCATGTATTTCCCAGGTGAAACTGCCAGAGGCATTTGTTTACATACATGTAGATGATTTCTTGTTTATTTGTCCTAGAGTAAATTATAGAAAAAATGCAATTATTAAATATGTTTTTCCCTTATTGTACAAAATTACTGGTACATGTAAATAAAGGAAATACATGTTTGTATATGTAAAATTTTGTTTACACTTTAATTATTTTTTTTTAGTAATAGTAAGATTGAAATTGTAGTAATTATTTTAAACTGGAAATCGTAGCGTGGGTTCGTTTCATGTATCGTGTATCGTTCTTTTCGTGTATCGTTCGTTCGTATTTCGTTTCGTGTATAAGTCTAATTAAACTGGCGAACGATACACGAAACGAAAGAATAAATTACACGCACGAGACACAAACAAACTGAAAACGAAAAACGAACGAACGATACACGCAAACGAAATGAACGAAAATCGCAAACGATGCGAAATATCTGTTAAGTTAAACGATCCAGGGTCTGTATCCGTGGACTGTTGCGTCAGTGAGCTAGCATTGTGCACAAAGGAGCACAATGCACATTTAATTACATAGAAATTAAGTAATGATCGTGATTTGATGGAAAAAATGCATAATAAATATTACTTTTTTTTGTTTATTAGTAATTTAAACATTTGATAATTGTAATATATAATTATACAATAATATTGTGTTGTCCATGTTATATGCCGAAATATGTCCCAAGGTTAGAAGGCATAATGCACGACCCGTAAGGGAAAATGCCTGTACCCAGTCAGGAGAATGATGGGTTGTTTTTACCCCAAAAATTATAAGAAGCTAAGGCAACTTGGGATATTCGGCGACTTTTAATATGTTAATGAGGACACTTCCAGCTTCAAGATGAGCCCATGAAACCTTCTGTTGCAATTTGTTTTAGGTCAGGCCTTTTCTGGTGTATATAGACTGGACTACTGTGGTGATTTAAAAAAATGAAATTTGTCTAAATGTATTATAGTATAAAGATTGGAAAATAATTTTCATTTAAATTCAAGAAATGTTTAATTTCAACAATAACAATGAACTGTCAAATAATTAATTCCCAAACCTGGAACTGGCCATTGTTTTGACAGACGACAGCATCAACGTTAAAGAAAAAGATGTAATACATTGTTAATTGTACACTGCGCCAGTAATGTATGTACTGTAGTAGTTATCCCCCTTATGCCAATATCGTATTGTCACCTTTGACCTTGATGATCATTGTTGCATTCGCCATTATTGAATAAACGTAGTTCAGCTCTGTGTGTTCTTCCTGCTTACTGGCGTGGTGGCAGCGGTCAAAAGTACCTACGATCTGGTGAGTGAAGTTCTCGACCATTCAACTAACAAAAACTAGTAAGCAGAAGACTTGTCTTGATTTGACACATAGGCACAGCTTGTTCGCCAGCTGACTTTGAACGACGCAGCTGTGAAAATGGCAGCCATCCGTGCACCAAAACAATGGTCACTAACAAAGCAAGAAACTATAACTTCATTCGAAGCATGGAGACAAAATTTACAATATACACTATCTTTAGACCAAAATTTCGCCGTATTTCTTATTGATGGTTTCACATGGCAAAAGAAAACCAACGCACAGCCCTTGCGAGGCTTTGTAGATGACGGAGAGGACGTAGCGGAGGCCAACAGACGCACCGCCGCCCAAAAATGTACCCATCTTGAATTAATGCTAGGCCAAATTGCCAATTATTGTCCGATAATTTCCAGAAATACAATTGTGAAAAATTCCACATCCATTAGCTCGATTTGGCAATCCATCCGTTTACATTATGGATTTCAATCAATAGGAGGACATTTTCTAGATTTTAACAATATTCATTTAGAAGCGAATGAAAGACCAGAAGATTTGTACCAACGTTTAGCTAGTTTTATTGAGGACAATTTATTACGCGCTAATGGTAATATTCAGCACCATGGTGAAGACCCAGAGGCCGATGAAGAGCTCTCACCCTCGCTCGAAAATATGGTTGTGCTTACATGGCTTAGACTTATTCACCGTGAATTACCAAATTTAGTGAAACAGCGGTATGGAACCGAGTTGCGATCACAAACCTTAGCATCGTTAAAACCCGAAATTTCACAGGCTTTGGACAGTTTGTTGGACGAAATTCATTCAGCCGCAGATGCTAAGGTCCTACGGGCATCTCTCAAGGACAAACCATTTGACAGATCCAAGAGGTTTGCAGGTAGTGAATCCAGACGTACAAACAAACATTGCATCTTGTGCAAACAAGCAGGCCGCCCGTACCAACATTTCTTGAGTACATGTAAATACTTACCTGAAGATGACAGACAATATATGACAAAGGTTAGACAGTCTCAGTGTGGGAATGTGACAGAAAGCGACCAAGAGAGTGACTCTGATAATCTTGATCATATAACTGTTGATAATGTAGCCTCTAGTAAACTTTGTGTAGTCTCTGCTTTGCGACGGGTGAGCACGAAACAATCCACCTACTTTAAAGCATTTTACAAGCACTTTCCCCTCCAACTTACTCTTGATACGGGCGCCGAAGTCAGTATGATTAGAGCGTCATCTGCAGAGTTAATCGGTGTCACAATTAAGAAAAGTAATCATGTCGCTCTCCAGGCAGATGGCGTTACACCCTTACAAATAGCAGGAGAATGTCATTTCACGCTCTCGAGAGACGGTATTGATTTAGAGTTAGAAGCTTTGGTTGTAAATGACTTAGATGTTGACATTCTTGCCGGTATTCCGTTTATGTCTGCTAATGACATAGCAATACACCCTAGCAAACACAAAATCGTAATCCGCGAACAAGTTACAATCTACTATGGGGAGTCGAGACCGAAACGGGGTTTTAGTAAAACACGTGTTCGAAGAGCTCAAGTGTTTCTTATACGAGCACCTAACGCAAGTTCAGTTGTTTGGCCAGGTTGTTATGGCGAATATGATGTACCGGCAGACATTGAGCAGACAGAAAATTGGCCAAATCCGCAAATTACGGAATGTGTTGCCGGGAAAATCCGAATTCTAAACCACACGCAAGAACCACAGTTCATACAACGAAATAAACACCTTTGCCGAGCACGCCTTACGTGTTGCTCTGAGATAAGCCCTCTTATCGCCGACGATAGTTATGAAATAAATAAAATTGTCCCTGAAACCAAAACTCACGCGTCTCATATTTCTGCCCAAGTAGTTGTAGACCCTGATGGAATTCTTGACCCAGATATTCAAAGTCAATTTAAGGACCTTTTGTATAAGTTCAGTGATGTATTTAGTCCAGATCTTACAGGTTATAACGGAGCAATAGGCCCCTTTGAGGCATCTGTGAATATGGGCCCTGTCCAGCCCCCACAACGCAAAGGTAGAATGCCACAATATTCAAAAGACAAATTGGTTGAGCTCCAAAACAAATTTGATGAGCTAGAGTGCAAAGGGGTTTTTCGACGTCCAGAGGACTTAGGCTTGTCAGTAGAATATATCAACCCGTCCTTTTTAGTTAAAAAACCGTCAGGTGGTTATCGACTTGTAACAGCATTCGCTGATGTTGATTCAATTCTTCGTACAGTAGCACAGTGGAAATACATTATAAAATCTGATCTCACCAGTGCTTTTTATCAAATCCCCCTGGCAAAGGAGTCGATGAAGTATTGTGGTGTTGCTACGCCTTTTAAGGGAGTTCGTGTATACACACGATGTGCTATGGGCATGCCAGGTTCGGAGACAGCTCTTGAAGAGTTGATGTGTCGCATACTTGGTGATTTTCTTCAAGAAGGATCTGTTGCAAAATTAGCAGACGATCTATTTTGTGGGGGCGACACCCTTGATGAGTTATTGAAAAATTGGGGTCGTGTTCTTGAAGCATTAAAGAAGTCTGACATTCGTCTTTCGCCAACCAAAACCGTAATTTGTCCAAAGTCTATTATAATTTTAGGTTGGGTTTGGTCACAGGGTTCAATCTCAGCTAGTCCACACAGAGTAGCAGCACTAGCGTCCATTCCCCCACCCGAAATGGTACGTGGTCTTCGTTCCTTCATTGGTGCCTACAAAATGCTAAGCCGCGTACTACCACAATGTTCCCATTTAATAGCACCTCTAGAGGAGAAAATAAGCGGGCTAAAATCTACTGACAAATTAGTATGGTCAAACACGCAGCTAGACCATTTCAAAGCCGCCCAAAAAGCTCTTGAATCTCGCAAATCCGTTACTTTACCTAAACATAGTGACCAATTGTGGATTGTCACAGACGGATCCGTTACAAAGCACGGCATAGGTGCAACATTGTACGTACATCGTGAAGGAAAATTAATGCTTGCAGGCTTTTTCAGTGCTAAGCTTCGGAAACACCAAGTATCGTGGCTACCGTGCAAAATAGAAGCACTTTCAATTGCCACGAGTGTCAAGCATTTCAGCCCCTTTATTATACAGTCGCAGCTGCAAGCACACGTTTTAACAGACAGCAAACCGTGCGTACAAGGTTTTGAGAAATTATGCCGCGGCGAATTTTCATCGAGTCCACGAGTTACTACTTTTCTTTCCGTAGTCAGTAGATATCAGGTCACAGTAAGTCATCTTTCGGGACGGGCAAACATCCTATCAGACTTCGCGAGTAGAAATGCGCCGTTATGCATAGAACCAAACTGTCAAATTTGCTGTTTTATATCTCGTACCGAAGACTCCGTCGTTAGATCTGTTAGCATTCACGATGTTCTCAACGACGACACACGTCTACCATTTACTACTAGATCAGCATGGAGTAGTATCCAGTCAGAATGCGCCGATTTGAGGCGAACGCACGCCCATTTAAAGCAAGGTACTAGACCTTCCAAAAAATTAACCAATATTAAAGATGTAAAGCGCTATTTAAGTGTGGCTTCAATAGCCAAAGACGGATTGCTAGTTGTTTGCCGTTGCGACCCCTTCGTGCCACCAAGCGAGTTAATCATCGTTCCTCGTAGTGTCCTTGACGGACTTGTTACTGCTTTGCACATAAAGTTAGATCACCCTTCAAAACATCAGTTAAATCTCGTTTTAAAGAGGTATTTTTATGCCCTTGACATGTCAAAAGCCGTAGAACAGGCGAGTGACTCGTGCCACATTTGCGCATCTTTGAAAAGATTTCCGAAAAGCCTTATTCAACAGTTGTCAGATGATCCCCCAGACCTCGTTGGCATTTCCTACGCCGCCGACGTTCTTAAGCGTAACCGGCAACTAATTCTCGTTGTCCGAGAAACCGTGACATCGTACACTAGCGCATGCTTTATACAGGACGAGAAACGTGAAACCCTAAGGGATGGACTCATACGCGTATTGGTACATTTGAAACCATTAAGTGGCCCAAGCGTTGTAGTTCGGGTGGACCCAGCCCCCGGGTTTCAGTCTTTACAAGATGATCCATTTCTAAAACAGTTTAACATATCAGTTGAAGTAGGCCGTGTAAAAAACCCGAACAAAAATCCCGTCGCGGAAAAAGCTATCGTAGAGTTTGAGGACGAGTTACTTCGCGAGGAACATGGTGAATCGCCAATATCTGAACTCGCATTAGCAGTCACTACTGCAAGACTCAATTCTAGACTACGTCAGAAGGGATTATCGTCCCGCGAATTATGGACTCAGAGAAACCAATTCACTCAAGAGCAACTTCCTATTTCTGACATGAACGTCATTCGTGCACAACAAGAGTCCCGTAATATTAACCACGGCTTCAGCGAAACTTCCAAATGCAAAAAACCTCCTCGTACTGTACAAGACATCTCTGTAGGTGATTTAGTATACCTATATACCGACAAATCTAAAACTCAATCCAGGAGTCGGTATCTCATAGTGTCAGTTGACGGCGAGTGGTGTTTGATCAAAAAGTTTTCGGGCAGCCAACTGCGAACATCTTCTTACAAAGTTAAACTCGCCGAGTGTTACAAAATCCCTGTCGCCGCCACTCCCCATCAAAATAAAGCGAACACATCGAACGACGATAGTGAGTCAGATATCGATGATCAGTACACAATGGAAAATTACCCTAAACAAATCGTTGATCCTACACCCGATCGCCCGGAAGTTCCTCCTATTCTTATATGTGAAAACCTTAACGACTTAGAGAACGCAGAAGGTCCCCCACCCCAAATTTATACCACAGAAACTAATATGGACGGTGAACAAAACTTCCAACGTGCACTCCGCAAGCGCAGCGAGCTTAGGGCGCCCATACGCTTTAAAGACTATCAAATATCTTAGTAGTGCTCACTCGTCGTAGGGTCAGTACATAGTTTTGTTATTGTAGTCAATGTACTTGTTATCTTTATTTTAGTACAGTAGTTTGTTATTTTCCTTTCATACAAAAGGCTACGGAGTAATGTAGTCAGTTTTATTCAAAAGACTTTTTTTCATCCAATGTATCTGATTTACACTTGATCTTTGTAAAAAAAAAAGAAGAAGAGATGTAAAAAAAAAAAGGGGTTGCGCCAGTAATGTATGTACTGTAGTAGTTATCCCCCTTATGCCAATATCGTATTGTCACCTTTGACCTTGATGATCATTGTTGCATTCGCCATTATTGAATAAACGTAGTTCAGCTCTGTGTGTTCTTCCTGCTTACTGGCGCTGTTAAAAGCGCTCAGGTGATCCTGTTTATAACCCTCCTATTTAAATGACGTAACATTGTTCTAAGCTCCGCCCTAAGGCATATTTGCATTTAATATGTCTATGCATATTACACGGCGCTTTATATTCTTTGTAAATTCATGTTTGAATAGTAGAATTGCAATTCTAATGAAAGATTCTTACATGAAGAGCAATAATTTTCGATATTTACGGTACGGTAATGAATATGTATGGTGTAAAAACATTTCAGAATTTTTTTTATAAAATACATAATATTAGAATCAGTAAGTCTGTAGTAAAGAATGAGATTGTAACAAACACACATCACAAATACGCTATACAAAAAACAGTAAGAAATTACGATAATGCTATATATTATATATCACAACAAACTGTTTATATTCGGGTCTGTGCTGATACTCATTTTCTTCATTCTACAGTTCAACAACTTTATAAGTTGTCACAAATTAACATTTATTAAAGGCTTAATAAATAAAATTCAAACATTTTTTTTGTGAATTTTAATATTTTTTTACTTGAAATCTAATATGTAGGTCCTTTATGCTGATTAAAATGCCCCTTATGGTCCTTTGTGCACAAAGGAGGTCCTTTGCAGTGTTTATAGGAACCCTATATTTGGCGGTGGTTTTATTTTGGCGCTATTAGCGTATTTGACAAAAAGTGCCAAATATAAGCACCTCTAATATATCATCATAAGTTAGGATATACTGTAAGCTCATATCTACCAGTATTTATAGGTGAAGTCACTCAACTACAACGTTTTATTACAAACCAATCAACACATTTACAAAAGAAAATTGATAAAAAAAAAAAAAACAATTAAAATCAGCAATAAACAGCTATTTGATTTATTGTTAAAGTAACATTAATTAAAAAATGACATGTATCGGTCTTCAAATTGGCATTCAACAATCGTCTGTTTAATTGTTAAAATAACATAATGATCTGAACAAAAGCGTATTAATTAAGAGTATCAGTTAATGGAATCATAATTAAATATTGACGAAATGAATTCTTATCTTGTTTTAAAATAATTAGCTTACTGTAGTCAACCACATCATTGGTGTAATCATTAGCGTGCTCACCTCGAGTGCAGTAGATCGTTGGTTCGAGCCCCAGTCGGGTCAAGCCAAAGACTAGAAAATTGGTATTTGTTACTTCTCCGCTAAGCACGCAGCATTAAGGAGAAAGAGCAAAGACTGGTTGGCTCGGAATCAGAATAATGTGTCCTAGTGGAGCGACATGTCTACCCACGGACTGTTGTTTCAGTGAGCTAGCAGTATGAAAACCCAACTCAGCATGCTAATCTAGCACAAAGCAGACCTCATCATCATCTCATTGAACCGAAAATTTACCTGAAGTACAGTGAAATTGATTACTGGTATAGGTGATAACGGTAAAAACAGTAAATTATTTTTTTCTTTCCATAAAACTGGCAAAATAAATATCCCTCAATAAATCAGATTTATAAAACCTCCAACTGTTGACACAGCAGATATAAAGTGCTATACAGTATAATTATAAATACAGAACCAAACTTGTAAAACGGCTTGCAGAACTAGAATATAATGGCCTATTATACATATACTGGACATCTGATGGTCGTATATTCATTAAGCAGAACACAACAATCCGTAAACTACTGATAAACAACCGTGATGATATACAATGTACACTGGACTTCATCCACAGCACTGAACATGACAAATCCACTTAGACATCTACAACATCACAACACCTGTTCATTTTGAATAAACTTTTGACTTTAATTTATCTTCTTCATTGCACACAAATTTAGTTAATTTTTTTTTTTCTAAGTATACTTGAAATAATCTCCATTGTTAATAATAATATTTTTCATTTATCTCAAATTCAGTAATTATTTGGTTTCCTTTAAAGTATTACTCTGTACACAATGTACGTTAAATGACAAAATAAGCCAAACATAAATATAATACTGTGATCCCAGTACCATGATATCATTCACTACCGCCCCTTTCCAATGTTTTTCTATATGTTACTGTTTTTTCTGCATAGCAAGGAATCAAATGATACAGCCATTTTTTTACAAAACAATCTGGACAAAATCAACTACATTACCCATTTAAAATTAGGTTTGAAAAATTTTGCATACAAATCACCATTTCACCAAAAACCAAAATGGCTAAAAATGTATATTCTGAAACATAGATTCCATGAACATAGTTTGTATCAAATATCATTCTGCTCTAAGATGGGTCATTTTTGGCCAATAGAGTTCCTTCCCCTTCAGGCCTTTTCTTATTTAAATCACAATCTGTTTTGAATAATCTGCAGATATTAAACTCTATAGTAGACCCACTAGTACAGATGTGTTCAGTGTCAGCAAGTCGTCTAAACACAGCAGACATGGCTACCTATATGATCAACTGTATATATCTTATACAAAATAACCTGGCATTATATGAGTTTACTGACACCAGGCTGGAAATGCTGCAAGCACAGGTACTTGTTTTCACCAGTAATTATTATCATTATTTACGTGTTGTATTGAGAGCATTGATAAACATATAGATATGACATGTACTATTTAGTTGGGGTGTAGCAGTTATGGAATTGTATGTCTGTATAATTCATGGTTTAAAGTTTTCAGTATTTTGACTGATTTCAGTTTTATTGGCAAAGGTCCAGACAGTTCTTGAGATTCGTGTAAATTTGCTGAGTTTTTCTTAGGGAGTGAAGTACACATTTTTGACGAAGAAATAAATATTTTGAGAGGATCATGATCTGTGTTAACAGTAGAATATTTTCAGTATTTGTAAAAAAAAACAAAAAAAAACACTTTCACCCATGATAATTAAAACTACCTGTGCAACCAGTGCCTATCACCATGAACGTTGTGAGTTCGAATCCTGTTCATGGCAAGGTGTACATTTGTACTTGATACAACATTATTTGGTAAAAAAGTTTGTCAGTGACTTTCGACAGGTCAGTAGTTTTAGCTCACCTGACCCAAAGGGTCATGTGAGCTATTGCCATCACTTGGCGTCCGTCGTCCGTCCGTCCGTAAACATTTCAATCTTCTTCTAGAGAACCACTGAAGCTAATGGGACCAAACATGGCAGGAATGTTCATTTGCATGGTCTCACCAAGTGTTGTTAGTTTCGTTGTGATCGGTTATCCAACATGGCTGCCAGGGGTCATAAAAGCCTCTGATTGGCTGAAATTTTTAATGATCTTCTTCTCCGATACTACACGGAGAATGGAATTGAAAATTGTCATGAATGATCATTGCAAGCTGCTAACCAAGTGTTGTTACTTTTTGGACCGATTGAAAATCCAAGATGGCCACCAGCGGGGACATAATTTAACATAGCGACCCTATGGGAAATATGTAAAACAAACTTCTTCTCAAGAACCACTGGATGGATTGGAACCATACTTGGTAGAAATGTTCCTGACAAGGTTCTGATCAATTGTTGTTACTTTTTGTTCCGATCGGTTATCCAATATGGCTGCCAGGGTCCATAACAGCGTCTGATTGGCTGAAATTTTGAAGATCTTCTTCTCCGATACTACATGGAGGATGGAATTGAAAATTGTTAAGAATGATCATTGCAAGCTGCTAACCAAGTGTTGTTACTTTTTGGACCGATTGAAAATCCAAGATGGCCACCAGTGGGGGACATAATTTAACATAGCGACCCTATGGGAAATATGTAAAACAAACTTGTTCTCAAGAACCACTGAATGGATTGGAACCATACTTGGCAGAAATGTTCCTTTCTAGGTCCTGATCAAGTTTTGTTACTTTTTGTTCTGATCGGTCATCCAACATGGCTGCTAGTGCCCATAAAAGCCTCTGATTGGCCGAAATTTCAAAGATCTTCTTCTCAGATACTACATGGAGGATGGAATTGTAAGTTGTCAAGAATGATCATTGCAAGATGCTAACCAAGTGTTGTTACTTTTTTGGCTGATCGAAAATCCAAGATGGCTGCCAACGGCAAGTCATAGTTTAATGTATGACCCTATGGGAAATATGATAAAAAAAAAAATTCTCAAGAACTACTGAAGGGATTATTGGAACCATACTTGGCAGAAATATTCCTTACAAGGTCCTAATCAAATGTTGTTACTTTTTGTTCTGATCGGCCATCCAACATGGCTGCCACAATGAACCCAGGTGAGCGATTACAGGCTCCTGGGAGCCTCTAGTCTCTGGGTATTTCGGTTTCCTCCACCAATAAAACTGACCGCCATGATATAACTGAAATATTGTTGAATGTGGCGTTAAAACACCATAACCCATAAACCTATGTCTGTATAATAAATCAAATTTGGTTATGACATTGATGCATTTTGTTATGTTTTTGTGAGAAGTGATCAGAAATTTATATGTGAGCTGACATGTAGAAAATTTTCTTTTCAAAAACCACATAATGGGATGGACTAATGCATTGTGGGAATGATGGTCATGTAAAAAATTAGAAGAAACCAGTATCAGTTGAGCACCACTGTATTGCATAATATGACATGTACAAAATTGGAGAGAAAAAAACTATTTGGATCAATAACAAACATTTTTATGAGAATCTGAAATAATAAATGATAAAAAAAAATGTTAAAAATTGACTACAATTTTTATTTTTCTTTAACTCAACACACAAATAAAAAAAACAATGTCAATGTCATTTTTTGCCCCTCCCCATTTACAAATTAGAAATATTTCACTTTGTTGTAAGTTTAACTTTTTATGTACAAATGTAGTAGTTATGCATTAGTATATAAATTATACAGGTAGATGCCCAAGTAGATACTTTAGTAAGTGAACAGGCATCCTTCGTATTAAACAGAGTAGGATTAGCACACATCTATGCCACAGTACAACAACATCAACCCAAACAGGTATGTAGAGATTCTTCTTATTAACCATTAGCTATGTCTGCAAAATTAGAACAATTATAAAGTCATATCAAAACAATAGTTTGCATTGCCATCAGTCAGATGATTTATTATCTAGACTATTTTTTTTTCTGCATCTATAGCAGAAATTATGTCGGTTTTGTTCTGGAGGTGCATCAACACCTTTGTTATGCTACTCCAAAAAAAATGTGCAGTCATACTATGCTATGACATAGTTTGTAATCCTCTATAAATAAATAAATTAAATATGACACAGTCATCATTGTCATCCTACTGTAGACACAATTCTAAAAATGAAGTTTTAGATGTTTTGAAAATAAAGAAAATATTTAAAGTTATATAATAAGATTTTGTTTCTTTCAGGGACCCTTGTCAAGCTTACCTGGTATGGATATGTTGGCAACTAAATCAGCAATGGTAAAATTCTTCATACAAGACCTTTAATATATTATGGAAATTGAATGAAAAATGATGAAATGTTGCAGATTAAAAAACATAAACACTCTGCCATTTAATGATTGTTTACATTTTTACAATTCTTCAGCATTAAATTTTATCTACATTTTAATCTACTGATTTGGATAATATTTAAAAGATGGAAACAAACCAATATAAGGCCAACAAAAATATATGTGTTTCCTATTACATGGAATTTTAAAATAGGGTAGGTAGGGGTTTTTTTGTTTTTTTTTTTGTGAAAAAGGGGGGTTTGGAGATTCAATGTATATTGAATGGTATAATAACCGTGTATAAACAGTTGTGATTACCTTTTCATTTCAGCAATGTTTGCTCCAATCAACAGATTTTTGGCTTTGATGAAGTCATTGTTTTTCGATTCTATGCTTTTGATATTGAATGCCTTTGCCAATGAACTGAGACTTGTAATGTACATATCATCTTTACTGAACCTTAAAGTCCAAACAAAATGCAACTGTACAGTAGATGATGACAAGAGAATGGATATGAATCAATCATTAATGTACTAGCATTATCACCAAAGCCAACAGTAGATATATACACATTCAGATGTCCCCACAGGCAAAAGTTCTTCAACATGTGAAACCCACACCAATGGCCCTAACAAGAAAGTAAATCCATTGTTTAATACAGCAAAGTGAAAATTCATCATAAAGTACTAACGACATGACACAACAAAATTCCAGACTATGGGTTAAACATGATTTTTAGATACCTAAGCACCCCCTTCCTGTATAATCTAGAATGATTAAACACCCTGTAAAAATCAATCCATAATGCATTCAACAGATGTAAAATCTAGGACACAATGGCAAGTCCACTCCATATTGAACTGATAAGACAGGTTAGAAATGTGTCAGAAGACAAATCATACATTTGTACATTGTCAACTACAAAAGCTTCATTTTACATGTACATATATCGTAATAAATAAATGTGACAACAAAAGTCTGACACGGTCAAAGTGGAAAGTCCATTAACAAGTATTAAAGGCAAATTCAAAGGCATATTCACCCATGAAACAACTAAGGGACAACTGTTAAATAATCCAGACTAGGTACGGACAATTTCAAGTATTTAAGGTATTACAAGGTGCTGACATTTAATTTATTTATCCGTACGGCCAACAAACTTGTTGAACAAGTGTGCTGCCATTACGATTTTATAATAAAAGAGACGGTTACGGAAAAAAACATGTAGTTTTCCGGAAATTTTTCCGAAATCGTCAAAAAAAGTTTAGGGTCGGGAATTTGGCAGAAAAAAAATAGGGTGGGTCGGGTAACCGGAAACACACATATTTTTTTTTTTTGCCTAATATCCCTTTTTACATAGAGTGCAAGATTGAAAGTCTTAATAGTTGATGCTTATTTTAATTTCAGAATAAATTTGACAGCTATTTAGCAAGTCCTGATGTACTTGTAATTCCTCAGTGTAGCTTAATATTGAGTGCCAGGGTCAGGTTTGTTAATTATAGAATGAATAAGTAGGTCAAATGAATTGAAACTTGATAGGAAGCATCTATAGAAGGTCATCTGTAAAGCTCATATTGTTCCGATCCGTAAACAAACATGACCATCATAGGCTATTTTATTCTATATTTTCATCCAAAAAAATCCTATTTTCCTATGTAATTTTGGTCAAAAGTGGGTTGATTCCCTGAGATTGCTTATTTCGTTCTGATCCATAGGAAATTCTTGTTTCTGGTTGGTCAATTTCTAAATATCATCTCCTCTGAAACAACTGGGCCAAATGCACCACAACTTGGTAGGAAACATTTACGGAAGGTCCTCTATAAAGATTGCTCATTTCATCCCAGTTCGTTAATAAACATGGCCACTATAGGCAATTCTTGTTTCTGGTTGGTTAATTTCTAAAAAAATCTTCTCTTCTGAAACTACTTGGCCAAATGAACCGCAACCTGGTAGGAAACATCTATTTAAGGTCCTCTATAAAAATTGATAATTATGTCCCAATCCGTTAACAAACATGGCTAGCATTATGAATTTATTTAGGTTGGATGTTTTCTAAAACCACTTGGCCAAATGAACCGAAACTTGGTAGGAATCCTTTATGGAAGGTCATCTATCAAGAGTTACCATTATGTCTCTCTGTTAACAAACATGGCCGCCATAGGCAGAGCTGTTTAAAACTATGGTTTCTCTGTATTTTCTACAATATTTTATCATAAAATACAGACTACAATTTATGTTAATATAACTACGATCTGTAGTCATTGTTTAAAAAGAAATGTTTTGTTTGTGGATATGAAAAATAGAATTACCGATCAGCATCACGAAAATGCTTGTGATGAAAATAGCTTTAAACAAAGTGTGTAGGAGATTGGTATTTCAAGGTTGTTGGCCCCACAGTAGTTTTTTTCGGCCATGAAGGTGGCTAGGAATATGACAATATTAATTTACCTGGTCCATAATCATCAAAAAAGACCTTTATAGAGGACCTTCCAGCAATGTTACAAAGACATATTTCTTTGTTTGGGAACGTCAAAAAAGGGTGAAATGTGCGTCTTTTGCTCAACATGTGATGACATTTTAACTTAAGAATTAATCAGAGAAGTTGATAACAACGTTCAGTCATAAAAGAAAATGTGTTAACTTGCCTGTAATGAAGGATATTTTATTTGAAGTGTAGATTGTTTTAATATTGCTTATGGTTAATTTTGTTTTGAGCACTGTGTAATCATGTATCTTAATATGAACAAATTTTGGTAAGGGAAATAATTGATTATTCACATTTGACAAATATTCAGGTTCAGTTGTAAATATGCTGATTTTATGCAACAGAACTAACAATAAATAAATTGTAACCCTTACATTTTTGTATATATTTAATTTTAAGGGAAAATGTAAAGAAACAGTCTGTAGATTTGATTTGCAGTGCCTACAATCACATGTACGAAGCCATCTGTAAACCAGAAAACGATTATAAAGAACCTCAAGGAATAGTGCCGAGGACACCAGATCAAGTTGTTAAACTTTTGTCATAAATATTTGTGATATATTTGTTATTTATATTTGCTTGAATATGAAAGGATCTCTTTGATATATAAATGTCTCCCCTTCGAACGAAGGGAGACATATTGCTTTAGTCTGATTTTTTCTTCTTCTACCGTTTCCGCTTCTTCTCAGCGAAGCTTGTCCGGACCATAACTTTTTCGTCTTTTGAGATAGGTCAATGATATTTGGTATGTGGGTGCATGACCATAAGGTGGTGTGTCGCGTACCGTAATGACCTTCGTGGGACCTTGACCTTTGACCTCAAGGTCAAATAATTGTTTCTTTCGAGATAAGTCGATGATATTTGGTATGGGGGTGCATGACCACAAGGCAGTGTGTCGCATACCGTAATGACCTCAATGTCAAATAATTGTTTTTTAAATAGTATTTTCTTATCCGGAACATAACATTTTTGTCTTTCGAGATATGTCAATGATTGTGGGTGCATGACCATAAGGCGGTATATCACGTACCGTAATGACCTTTGTGGGACCTTGACCTTTGACTTCAATGTCAAATAATTGTTTCTTTCTAGATAGATCAATGATATTTGGTATGTGGGTGCATGACCACAAGGTGGTGTGTTGCATACCGTAATGACCTTCGTTAGATCTTGACCTTTGATCTCAAGGTCAAATAATTGTTTTTTAAATAGTATTTTCTTGTCCGGGTAATAATATTTTTATCTTTCGAGATAGGTCAATGATATTTGGTATGTGGATACATGACCATAAGGCGGTGTGTCACGTACCGTAATGACTTTCATGGGACCTTGACCTTTGACCTCAAGGTCAAATAATGCTTTTTAGCTCACCTGACCCGAAGGGTCATGTGAGCTATTGCCATCACTTGGCGTCCGTCGTCCGTTCGTAAACATTTCAATCTTCTTCTAGAGAACCACTGAAGCAAATGGTACCAAACGTGGCAGAAATGTTCATTTGCATGGTTTAACCAAGTGTTGTTACTTTCGTTACGATCGGTTATCCAACATGGCTGCCAGCGGCTATTAAAGCCTCTGATTGGCTGAAATTTTGAATGATCTTCTTCTCCGATACTACATGGAGGATGGAATTGAAAATTGTCATGAATGATCATTACAAGCTGCTAACCAAGTGTTGTTACTTTTTGGACCGATTGAAAATCCAAGATGGCCACCAGCGGGGAACATAATTTAACATAGCGATCCTATGGGAAATATGTAAAACAAACTTCTTCTCAAGAACCACTGGATGGATTGGAACCATACTTGGCAGAAATGTTCCTGACAAGGTTCTGATCAATTTTTGTTACTTTTTGTTCCAATTGGTTATCCAATATGGCTGCCAGGGGCCATAATAGCCTCTGATTGGCTGAAATTCAAAGATCTTCTTCTCCAATACTACATGGAGGATGGAATTGGAAATTGTCATGAATGATCATTGCAAGCTAATAAGCAAGTGTTGTTACGTTTTGGACCGATTGAAAATCCAAGATGGCCACCAGCGGGGCTGCTGTTACTAAAAATTTCTTCAATTGTCCATTGCTGCTTTAGTATAAACCAAAATGAGCTCAAATTTTAACTGCAGCTACATGGCAAGGAGTAGTTTAACATATATTCCGGGTTTTTCTGTGAAATTTTTCATTCAGCCGATTTATACCGATTATGCAAATTAGGCATCTTTTGATAAAAGATCACATTCTGAAACCACTAAGCCAAATTAAAGCAAATTTGGCTGGAATGGTCCTTGGGTGGTCCCATTTCAATATGTGTCTGACAGCCCCGCCCTCCATTCAAAATGGCTGCTGTTACTAAAAATAGAAATTTCTTTTGTCAATTTCTGCTTTATTACAAATCAAAATGAACTCAAATTTTAACTGCAGCTACATGGCAATGAGTAGTTTAACATATATTCTGGGTTTTTCTGTCAGATTTTTTCAGCCAGTTTATTCCGTTTAGGAATATTATGAGATAAAAATCACAGCAAAATCTTTTTCTCAGAAATTTGAGTTCAAATGATCTTTGGATGACCTACTTTCAAAATTATGTGTAACACCCCCCATTTCTATCAACTTTAGATGGCAAATTGAAAACCAGGTGAGCGATTACAGGCTCCTGGGAGCCTCTAGTTTAAATAACATTTTCTTGTCCGGGCCATAACATTTTTAGCTCACTTGACCCAAATGGTCATGTGAGCTATTTCCATCACTTTTCGTCCGTCGTCTATCGTCCGTCCGTCAACATTTCACATTTTAATCTTCTCCTCAGAAACTACTTGGCCAATTGCAACCAAACTTTGGTGGAATGGTCCTTGGATGACCCCCTTCCAAAATTGTGTCCGGTGATCCCGACTTCAAACCAAGATGGTCGCCAAGCTAAAAATAGAAAAAAGGGGGGGATCAATTTCAATTGTCTATTGCTGCTTTAGTATAAGTCAAAATGAGCTCAAATTTTAACTGCAGCTACATGGCAATGAGTAGTTTAACATATGTTACGGGTTTTTCTGTGAAATTTTTCTTTCAGCCGATTTATACCGATTATGCAAATTAGACATATTTTGTACTCTTCGTCCTTTATTTCAAAAACTATAAGAGATAGATGTTAAATTCAGCATGTCAAGATCTACATACCCTGCAATTTTTAAGTAAATCTGATAACCCATCTTGGAGTTGTTTCCCTTTTTCCATCAAATTTTTAAAATTTTAATACTATTCGTCTTGTATTTCAAAAACTATCAGAGATAAACGTCTTATATTTGAAAAACTATCAGAGATAAAGGTTAAGTTTAAGTTCCAAAAATATGCAGCATGTCAAGATCTACCTACCCTGCAATTT